>NCKU01001030.1:0-29888 GCA_003675995.1 Dinothrombium tinctorium | reverse complement strand
GGCGAACGCGAGGACCGCCGCTCGTAAATTGGTTCGGAACAAGTGCGTGAACAAACGAGCAGCAAAAATAAGAAAAGCGCCATATTTTGCCATATTTCATCCGAATGCAAAACAAGTGTTTTCACATCGAATGCACTCCAATTCGCAGTATTTGCAGTGTTCGCAGTAAATCGCAAAATGCAAAACGAGTGAAACACGAGAAATTAAATTCGACACTGAATCGAATGTGTTGCCGTGTGCAAAAGCTGCAAATTCCCGTCTGTGTCTGTCTTGAGTTACGTTCGCTACCGTCGATTATCTGTAATTAGATGCGATCGTTTCTATTGTTCTCTGCTTTTCGATCGCAAACTGAGAAACGAATGTAACACGAGCGAAGACGGACTGCAATGCGATCGCCGCTTCGCCTCGCTTATAAAAAGCGTCGTTCGAACGGCTGCTGGTGCAGTGCCTGTGGCAGCCGCTTGAACGCGACCGACGGACGAACGCAAGAATGGCTCCGAGTGTAAGTGTCTGTGTTCTGCTTTCGCTTCTCGATTGATCTCCGCTTTGCTTAAATAAAGCTTCACTCGTCTGCAATCGCTTTCGATGAGCCGAGCGCAGCCATCGAACGAAGCATTGTACACTCATCCACTCGAATCCGTCCTCATCCTTAACTCATCCTCTTTTCTTAACTCATCCCGAGAGACGCACGGATGTGATCACAGATATCCTCTCTCGCCCCGCGCTGCACAGCGTTGTACTCGCTTTGCCATAAAAACAAGAGCGAACGATGCAAACGGTGTGTGTTCTTTGCATAGAAATTAAGCGAGTTTAGCGAAGTGAGCTTTTCATGGATTACATGTGTCTGCAGAAGAAGTGATTTATTGCAGTAAACAAAGCCAATGCGTGAAACCCGATCATTGCATCGCTGAGAAAAAGAGCAGCTCTCTGCCTTCGTTTCTCCTCTCCCTATTATCCACTCGCCCGAACACTGCCGCCACTGCCTCGGAAAATGGCGACTCGCTCTGTCCGCCGCGCGTCGCACCCGCTCGCCGCGCGCTCGCAGCCAAGTGCACGCATTAAGTGCACTGCAGTTAATATATGAGCGAAGGTGACGACCCTACATACTGTCTGTCCGCAAAAGATTACGCGATAATTTGTCAATTTTACGAGTATTCGCTGTGTGCGCGAATAAACGAGACGCACTCTGCTTCAGCTGCTATTTCGGGCGCAGAGGCGCAAAGCGGGCAAGAACGAAACGAGACGCGATCACTCCGCAGTGCGTGTCCGCGAACGAGTGGCGGAGTGACCTGTCCTAGTGCTCTACATCTACCCTGTAGATCCGAATTTGTCTATCGTACAAATGGCAACAAATTCGGTTCTAGAGAGGTTTGTGTGGTGCATACGAGACACCACCGATCGTTTACTGCGCTCTTGCTGCAGCCATAGCCGCATTCCGGCTGCGGGCTTTCGTGCTACTCGCCGCGAGACGCCGTGCGGCAGCAAATGGTTCGCCTTTCGCAAAATTTTCAAACAGTAATGATAGACATTTATCTGCCCTCAGCTTTCGCACTAATCCTTCGCAAGCTCTTCTCTCTTTCTTTGCGCACTTTATAATTTGGCAGCACAAAGCTGGCCATTAATCGTTTTTGTCGCTCCGCGAAATGATGAATCGCTGAAATCACGCTACACTGTGATTATACACGATTACAATTGCATTTCTAATTGTGACCTTTATGTGTTTCGCTAACCACATCTGTGTGCACACCGGAGTCGGCTTTGCAACGAGCACAACAGCTCGCCGCCGCTGGTCCGGTCCCGTTCCCACCGCTGGCCATACACTTGTTTTCTCTCCCGCATCTTATTTATCGTCGCTGAAAAGCAAATAAACGCAGTGAAAACAGTGCACAGGCGATGCGAAATCGCGATTTTCTCGGCTGCGTTATTGAATTGTCGACTCGATAATGAAGACTTCTTCTCTTGTTCACTGGTCTTCGTTTGCCATTTTGGCTCATCAGAATGTCACGAGAGATGAGCGATCACCAGAATCCCCATTGGGTTCGTCATTCGGTTACATCGCTTAACGAAACCATTGGCTGCGAGCGCTCGGGTCGCGACGCCCGATTCGGACGCGAGCGGCGAGCTCCCGAGGCGCGCGTGACGCGGCCGAGCGGTCGGACGCGAGCGGACGCGGCGAGGTGTCCGCGGGTGACGGTGCGCGAGCAGGTATGTTGGTTGGGTGGTGCCGCCGCTGCCATCCATCAATGTCATCGATTGCATTGTGCGGAGCCCCCGCGCGGTGGGCCGAGGGTGCGCGCGATAGGCCGGCGGGAGTCACATGCTTATGCTAATCCGGCGGGAGGCGGGGTCTGCGCTAAGTTTAACGACAACGGCAAAGAAAAATTATTTCCATCCAATTCACCTCAAAATTAATGACATGAGTTCGTTTTTGATGAACTCTTCGCCAGCGGCTTATACCAGCGCCGACCCGAAGTTCCCACCATCCGAGGAATATTCGCAGGCGAACTACATTCCGGACTATTACGGTGCGACGCAGCAGCAATCTGCGGCCGCCACAGCCAACTCTCACCACTACGGATACCACCACCACCACCATCCGCTCAGCTATCCTCCCGACCAGTCGGTGCCCGCGCCCGGATACCACCACCATCACAACCATCATGCGGTCGCCGCTCCCTCAGCCCCACCACAGTACTACTCGCCGTGCACCGCCACCTCCATGGGTTCGTCCGCACATCCCGGACTCGGACCCGTGCATCACCTCTCCGCCACCGGCAGCCATCAGTCTCATCAGCACTCTCATGTGTCGCGCGTTTCGAGTCCCACATCCGCATTACCTCTCCACCGGTCGCCCTCTCCTCGAAGTCAAATACTCGGCATCGGTGTCGGCGAACCGTCGTCGCCGCCCGACTGCGCGGTGTCCGGCAACTCTGGCAGCAATTCCGGCAACAGCGGCAACGGTGGACAGCCGGTCATATACCCGTGGATGAAGAAAGTGCACGTGAATCAAGGTAAACACGTGTTTTTCATTTGCACGTCTTTACGACCCTTGTCATAAATCTTCGCCTTGTGTCGAGTGCCGCTTCCCGGACATGCATTTGACTCGCCTTCCCATCCACCGCCACTCGCACACTCGGCGACAGTTGCACCGTTTACAGCACTTTCTTACCCGTTCTTCTTCTCTCGTTTCAGTTTCGAATGGAACTTTTTCGGGTATGGAGCCGAAGCGACAGCGGACGGCGTACACGAGGCATCAGATATTAGAATTAGAGAAAGAATTTCATTTTAATCGTTACTTAACGCGACGGCGAAGAATCGAAATCGCACACGCTTTGTGTTTGAGTGAACGGCAAATTAAGATCTGGTTTCAGAACAGACGAATGAAATGGAAAAAAGACAACAAACTGCCGAACACTAAGAACGTGAAGAAGAAGAACACACAGAACCAACAGTCTTCGCAGCAAAGTGGCTCGCAGCAGCAGCAGCAGCCACAATCGACCCCAACGCCCGGTACACCGTCGTTAGATTTGAACCCGTTGTCAACGATGGCACAACAGACGAGTTCGCAGCTTCTGTCCGAGCCGAAAAGTGAGGCTTCGTACGGATTGACCGAGCTGTGAATTGAGTTTTTTTACCACAAATCTAAGAACAGCAACATTCCTGTGTGAAACTCGACTGTAAATTAAGTTCTGAGGTAGACGTAACGAACGAACCGTGTAAATGTTTAGTGCAATCACAGACTGAACGATAGACTGAAAGGACGAACAAAGCCCTACGGACCGAAGGCCAGCCGAACGCAAACCGAATTCGAAAACAGCAGCAAATCAGTGGTTAGAATAATCGGCGAAACCCGTCGCCTAGTTTGTGATATCTGTGCTCCGAACGCCTATAAGTTTCTAATGATTGTACCGCGAGACGCAGTGCTGTCCGACGGCTGTTCGACGGCGAGAGACTGTTGCCGTGTTGTTTCCGAGGCGAACTCAGTTAGAAACGTGGGCTTTGGAGGTAAAACGAATCGTGGCGGGCTTCGTTCCTCGTAGACACTGAGTGCTTAGAATAAATCGAATTAAGCGCTGATTTGATGCTGGATCAGAAGCAGATAACGCTGGCAATTAATTTATTGTGATACTATAAATAATATACCGAACCGCTTTTCTCTTACTCTTCCTTCTCTTTCTCTGTCTTGTTCTTTCTCTCTCTGTCTCTGAACCGACCATCATTCGAGCCGTGCAGCAAGAAAGCGTTGTTGAGCAGCAAATGCTTGTTCTCTTCCCATTGCTTTAGTTTCCCACATCAAGTCCGTCTTTGCCTGTTCAATTATAATATGATTACATAATAATAAAAAAATAATAATGACGATAATAATATTAGAAAAACTTGTACAGATTTTTAGTGCAAATAACTTATAGTAATGATGATGACGTTGTAAAAATAGGTTTTTGATTGCAATAACTTTACTCTTTTTATTATTTCGTGTATCTGTTTACTGTATAAACCTTATTCTTCGACTATCCTCTCTGTTGTCGCTGCATTCTCTCATTGCTCGCTGCATACTCCTTCTCGTTCTCGTTGCTCCGCGATCAGAGCGAAAACAACAAAACCGAGTGATTTGCTGTGTTATGCGAGTTATTTCCACTCATTTTGCGTCCATTCTCTGGCATTCGGTCTCATTCGCCGCTTCACTCACTCATCGACTCACAAATGTACATTAGATTATTCGAACGATCAGTAAACAGCGCACAGCAGCCGATCCGATCGAAAACCGCTGTCGGCGAACGGCACTCGATATGCGAAACGAACGAACGAAACCGAACGAAAGAAAGAAAGAAAGCGAACGCAATGAATGAGGAAAGTGTAACGAGAACGATGCAGTTCGATGGCGAACACTGTGTGTGCCCGACCCGGCCTCTCCCGCTCACCGAATTTCCGAACGCATTTCGTGTTCACTAAGTGCGAAGAAGCCAAAGAGAGAGAAGCTAAAGTGACGAAACGCTGTTGTGTTTGTTTACAATTTATGCTCACAAACATTTCGACTCAATAAAGTACTGTACTGCGAATCACTGCGAGTACTGCGACCTGCAATCTCTGCTACCTTCGTGCAACCGATGCATCTCTGCAACCGCTAAAAAGCTAAAAGCGATCGCTGCCACCGCGGCAAGTAATTAAATTATGTCGAAGAGTGTGATTTGATTGATCGCGAGTATATTGTATGTAAATCCCGATCCATAGTGGATTATATTTACACGCTTGCTTTTGGCCGGTGATCGATGAGCAGTAATGAAGTAGTTACATTCTGCTCTTTGCTCATCTTTCGTTGCACTTCTTTCTTTTCTCGCTTATTTCGCGCGCATAAATTAAAGCGACCACATCCAATCCACTCCACGTTCGCCATTTCCAATCATATTTTCTCTGCTAATTCATTCATCAATTAGAACAACGCAGCTTCCACTCGCATATGCTTTAATCGATGTGTGCATTAGTTCACTTGGCTCGCTATCTGTACGCGTCTTAGATGCGTGCTTTCTGCGTGCGACTCAGACGAGCAGACGTTCGTCGGTCGCATCGGCATACAAGAGACTCGAATTTCAATTGAGCTCGCATCGAACAAAAAAGTGAAGCGAAAAGCCAAAGCGCATTGTGTTCGCCGCGCGTTCGTACGCACCACATTCGGCTGCGTTTTCGGATGTCGGGGTTTTCGGGAGGGGATGTGGATTGACGACAATGCTTCTCTCACGTACACACACGCACTGTTTATTAGTTTCTGGTGCTCGAGCAACGAACACGTTACTATGGTTTGCACAGAGCACCGGTTACATTGCAGCTTTGCATACTTTCACTGCAAATGTGTGAACGCGAACGCAATTCATTCTCTGGTTTCATGCACACACACAGACATTGCACACGTTGCAAATACATTTTATGCACAGCATAAGGTACGCAATGGCGCGTAATTAGTGGTACGGCGATGTTTGACCGCACGTCCGACGCACATTGCGAACGTGTTGTGTCAAAGCAACGGCGAGCGCGCGTCTATTTCCCCGAAAAGCATCTTCGCTAATGAAGATGATTGCTGCGAACAGCGATATACTCCCGAGAGCGGATCAAGTGAACACTCGCTACTTGTTGCGTTGCTGAATTAAGCCGAAAACGCATTTAGGAAAAGGTGATCGCGTTCGCCGCTCGACGAAACAAGCGCTTGCAATCAGTTCGCGTCGCGTCCATGTTGCAGCCCGCCATGGAACTAATGTGCACGCTTTGAACGCGAGGAAGCGGGCGATTCGGCGAACCGCCAGAAGTGGTGCCCAGCGATCGGAAAAGAGCGAACACTGCAAAGATCAAGTGTACGCAGCGAATCACTCTCGTGAGACAAGCGTGCTGTATTCCGGCAAAAACCCTTGCTTTCCTTCCTTGATTTATGGCTTAGATTTATGAGTTTTTGTTGTAAGCGCTCGCTCTGCGTCCGTCCATGCTTCGCTCGCACAAAGCGAGCGCTCGGAGCGAAATGCGACTATCTGTGTGTCGAAATGCGAACGCAGAGAATGGCCGCGATTACTTTCGCCGAATTCTTTTCTCGTGAAAGCGTTCGAAACATTAGCACCAAATTGAACAAGCAGTTAAGAGCACAGCGCGCGTATCTGCGTGTGTGTGTTCATCGCGCCGTTGTTGTTGTTGTCAGAACGGTTTAATTTATTCGCGAGCGAAAGGGGTGCTAATTACCAGCGCTAATCCAATTAAGCATAAGAGCGCGCTGTCCGTAATTTGTCTATCGGGTGTCATTCTCATCGACGCTCGAGTGTTTCGATCGCAGTGCAGCAGTGTGCTACAGTCATCAAGCAAATGATGCCTTTCTTTTTGCATCTGCAGTGAACCGGTGCTGCAAGCGAACGCTGAAGAAATGCTCGATGTGAGCTGCAACCATATTATTTCTGCAACTCGGCGAGAAACTTATAATCTATTTGATATTATATCCTGGTTTGAGATTCGTTTTCCCATCAGACGACACTATAACTCGCCGGCGGTCCTTCACCCGAAAATACTGTTTGCGCCTCTGCCAGCTAGCCCGAACGGGTCAATCGCGCGCGTTTCGGCCAGTACCGAGCGTGCTACTTGGCGTGCTTCAAAGCTGAATCCATACACGTGCATTGATCGCATTCATCGCCGAAGGCTGCGCGACAGCACCGAGCCACCCACCCGTGCGATCATTAATATCCATCGCTTACGCTGCCTGCTGCTGCGTTGGGGACAGCAGAATTCGGACAAAGCGCGATTTAACATTGGGTGACATGTTTGTGCTTTCGGCTCTGCTCGTCGCATTGTTTCTGCTTCGAAATTGTTCTCGCGCTCGTGTACCTGCGAGCAGAGTGCTCGCCATCGAGGACACCATTAGAAACATGGCGCTTTGCGGAGCAGAGCTGAAGCAAAGCACAATGCATCGCGCGCGGCGGAAAGCGAAAATGAGGCGAAATTAAACTGGGGTTGGGTGCGAGTTGCGTGTCACAGGCGCCATAGTGACCATCCTGCGAGCGTGCAGATCACAGTGGATGCAGCCGGCCGTGCGTTGTGTGTGTGTTCAGCGAGCCCCGCTGCTCTCTGGGAATTGCTCGAAAGAAAAGCGTGTTTCCTATCGATGAGTGAGAAGCTGCATTGAATGGCAGCTTTCGCAAGCGTCGCTGACGAATGAATGCATTTGTTTTGCGAATACTCTTCAATCTGATCGCTTAAGAGCGAGTTAATCTTAAACACTGATCACTCGCAACCACTTTCACTGGCGAGATAAGAGTGGCGAGCAGCGAACGCGAGTGCCGCTCGCGCACGAACTCGTCGAATTCGCACGGCACGCAGCGGCGGCCGACGGAGGCCAGTGTCCGTGTCGGGAGCGAGCAAAATGGCGTTTGTTGCGTTATGCCGGGCGAAAAAATGTTGGCAGCGATTTTAGCCGCGAGCTTTGGAAGCATGCATTTTTGTTTGTGGAACCCTGCGAGCTGTCAGTTTTGCAGCAAACTATTGGTTCGCGCAATGATTGATTGCACTCGCTTCGGGAATGACGTCAGTCGAGCCTCGCATCTCTGGGCGTAACAGAGATGTGCCCAAAAATAAAAAAGTTGCGAGCTGCGAGCATTGAGAGAGCTTTTTGCTTGTGCAACGTTGCTGCTGTTGCCTGTGCGAGCGGAGAGAAGCTTTCCCTTCTGTCAATAATTGCGTTTTAATTGCTTCGTCCTTGTTTCCAATCGCGAGATGAGCGCAGAGCGGAGCAGAGGAAGAAGAAGAGTTGTTCTCGTCCAAGAACTTCCCTTCGCTTCTTCGCCTCGCTGTGTGTGCTGTTCGCTGCTCGCTTTTTTATACCGCAGAATGCATTGCAAAGCGATGTCTGATCAATAAAACGAGTACGGCGAAAGCATGCGATGTTTGCCCCTAAAATATTCTTCGAGCAAATGCAGCTGTCAAAATTGTGTTTCTTTGTGCATCGAAATGATGAATGACTGAGTGACTTGAAGCGAGCTCGCATCTCGCACACAACTCTTCGCGCTTCGCTCCTCCATATAGACTTGACCGTCCCTGCTTCCCAGCGCAGCGGATCACATGCATGCCTGCGCTGCGCTCGCCGAAATCCGAAATCGCGGCCGATAATTAATGCTTTCGATGACAGCCAAACGTGTTTCTCTCTCACAGGTGCACTGCACAATGCTCGTTCTGCGCGGTCCGCCGGCCGCTCGCGATTCCGCTGCGCGTCCACTCGGGAACAGGTGTCGAGCGTCGATCGCCTGCTCGACGCGGCAAATTAGCTGCGTGTGTGCGCCTCGCCCGACGCTGGCTGCGTTCGCTCGCTAATGTGTTGTCGCTGCAAACGCATTACGCGAATGAAGCGAAATTGCAGCGTTCGAAATGGATTGCATTTGAGTTGCAGCGAGAAGAAAAAGAAGAAAGCAATTGGTATCTGGAGCTGGACGTGAAGGCTGCCGCTGCCTGCGTAACAATAACAAAGAAATATAAAGCGTCTTTCGCTGCGCTTCACAACCGATTGCCTGATGATTGATGCGCTCGCATCGATTGATCAAAAATTGTCTTCTCTGCTCTTCTCTTCTCGTTTTTCTTATTCTGCGCTCGAAATGATCGCTTATTCTTTTGGGAGCGTTTGTATCGCAATTAACTGCTTCGTGTAAAACAACGCGCGCGCAAACTGCGAACACATGCATTCGCCATAAATCTCTGCCGTGTAATTAAATAATCATTTTCCGCGTTTGCCCCCAGTCCAATTTGCATCTCGCTTCTTACCACCTCTTCTTCTCTTCTTCTCCACTTCTTCGCACTACGCGCAAACAGGAAAAGCAGCAGCAGCAATTGTGCGAAATCAAAACGCAATTTACCGGGGACACACTGCTTGTCGAGTGCTCGTTAAAAGAAGCGCAAGCGATCATCAGACGCAGCTAACGGCAGCAGCATCAGCAGTGCTGTTAAACCCATTCGCGGAGAGCGGCGGCGAACGTCGACATCGGGAACGCGAGTTTCTGCTGCTCCGCTCGCCGACGGACACGAGCTGCGTTCACCTATAGCACGGCGAGCGATAGCTGCCTGCTTGCGTGACACTCACCACTCCCTTATTATACTTCTCTGAAAAAAGTTTTTGTTTGATCTTTTTTGGTACTCTAGTTGCGGTGTCCTCTTAATTACTGCTTTCCCCCTTTTGCAAAGATGATTGGTGCAAAAAGCAAAGAGCAACACTCTAATCGCACATCCATCTCGTATTCTTCGATGCAAGGCGAGCAGCACCTCCCAGCCGGCAACAGCATTACCTACTCTTCGGGTACCTTAACCAGAAACAAAAAGAGCAGCGAGAAGGAATTGAAAATAAGCGCCGCTGTTCGCAATCACAAGTCGCAGTGTTGTTCACGAACGTCTAGCGTTTTGCATACACAGAAAAAAGTGAAACGGTGATAACACGAATGAGGCTGCGATCAATTATAAATAGTGACATTCGCTTGTCAACCATATCTAACCTAGCGATATTAAGCCATAAACGCGTTACATACGACAAGCAGCAAGGCGAGAGCGCGCGAATCACCGGCAAGCAATGGTTGGCACCGGCCGCCCGATCCGGTGGTGGGTCCGTTCTTATCACTACTCATTAATTTCGGATGAAATTTCGGGCGATGCTATCGGCTGGGCGCATACATGCACACGCATACATACACACATACACATAAACACATTATGCAGTCGGAGCACGTTTATCTCTGCTTGTACCTAGACTCGTAATGACAGCAGTTTGTTTCTTTCTCTTTCTCTTCGCTCTCATGCACGCGTTCCTGTGTGCTCGTCGTCGCGTCCGCGGTCAGTCCGCGGGTCAGTGTGATCGCAGCAGCAGCGCAGCGCGCAACGCCAGTGTGCGGCAGTCGAGTTAATTGGAGTAAGTGCTCTCGCATTAAAGTAATTGTCGCGATTAATGCGAGGGGAACGCATTTATTTGAGTAATGAGCTTACGGGCGAGGGTCGGAGGCGTGCGCGTCTTAGGTGTGTTTGTGTATCTCTCGCGCTCGATGAGCTTGCGATGCTCGCCAGCGATCTCCCGTCGACTGCGATGCTCGAGTGCAGTAGTATTTATAAATATTGAAAGCGGAGAAATGTCACATGTGCTTCTGCTTACCTGCTCATTCAAACTCCACTCTATTCAAACTCGCCTTTCACTGCCATTACACGACTCCCACGAGACGCAAAGGGGTTTCGCTGCATTCTTACATATACATGCACATCGGGTGGAGTGCCCTCCAACCATTACAACTCTCTACCTAATTCGCAATTATTATTATTGATATTCGCTTTCTCATCGCTCTGATCCAATAAACTCTGTCTGTCGCTCGCGACTTTGTAAGGTTTGCTCTCGCTCGCTCATCTTGCTGCTCACATTCGTACGGTTGCGATTGTGGCTGCTGCGTGGCGAGCAACGATTGCGGACAGGTAAAGCCGCGTAAAATAGCTGAGCGCACTCATATAATAATTTTGGAAAATAAATCTCGTAAAAAGTATCATACATCATGCGGTACACGATGCGTACATCAGTTTTTCGAGGCTCAGCAGGAAAGCGATGAAACAAATGCATTGAAAAAAAATGCGAGGCAAGTTACGGAAAGCGATGGTGGGTGATGGTAAGATGGTCGCCGATCGAAGCGAGAAATGGCGCGAACTTTTTCTCTCGCTAGATTGGCGAATTGAATTAATAGGCGCACTTGTTCGGTGATTAAAAGAGAGAGGCAAGCGAAGCAGAGAAAAAATGTGTGTGTGTGTGCTACGAGCGTCTGTCTGTTGCAGACTTCTTGAGAAGAGAGAGCGAAGAGAAGAGGCAAGCAACGCTGTGCTCTCTGCTCTGCCTTTCACTGTTCGCTCGCATACAACAAATGCAAAGCATCATTAATATCTTTTGGTCCCCTTTTTGACATTTCGATCAGAAGGCAGCTTAACTTTGAGGGAAACGGCGAACGATTCTGCAGCGAACACACACACACACACACCGCTCCTTGTTGTGTGTTGTGCCCAAAACAGAAAGAAACAGTCGCGATGTCCAGCGCCGAGTGCCGCGCTCTCGTTCGCCAAGCGTCTCGCGGGAAACTGCGATCAAACCTATTATTATGATCATGATTAGGAGCGAAAATTTTTATTAATATTCAAACATTTTTTTATCAATTTCATTTTTCGCCGTCTATGCTGCACTCGCCTCGCTCTCTCGCTCGCTCGCTCACTTACTCACTGACGCTAGAGCGAAGGGGGAGAAGCGGCTCCGAGTGGAAGAGAGAGAGAGTGGAGAGAGAAAGCGAGAGATCAGCGTGTGCATCTCATCTCCGGGCCAACGTCATTGGCAACATATTGATCAATGAAGGTTTTATTGTCACGCAACGGATCCAATAAAGTTTCTACTTTTAATGGCATTTATGTGTATCTCATGCAAAAACTTTTTCTTCTCACTGATCACTCCTCCTTTTTCTGCTTGTTTCGTTTGCGAACAACAAAATCCAATCTTCTCTCTCTTTTTCTCTCCGTTCACCGATGTTCGCTGCTGGTTGTGGCCTACTTTGAGCAGCGAGAGTACGCAGCGAAAGCGAAAGCAGTCGAAACCGAACTTTTAGCGCAAAAAAGCTCTTCTCTGCGCTTTCCACTGCTCACTTGTGCCGCCAATTTGCGAACTGCGAACGGCTTTCTCCAATATTCGAGCATCCCGTGAAGCGAGCGCATTTGCACCCGAATTTTAATTAATCGTCGCGGCGTCAATTTGGCCATCATTAGCGTAATTTGTACATCCCATTAATCGCGCAGTTAATTCATGTTTTAAGTTCAATGAGCGCCTTTGACAAGCTTTTCTTTCTCTTACTTCCAATAATTCGACAACTGTTGAAGTGAAGCGATTCGTTGCGACTGCACTCGATTTATGAAAAATTTCTACTTTCGCCGCCGCTAAACTGGACACTTAATCTACGAGACAGCGGTTTGTGTGTCTATTCATTCTTCTTTATTGTGCGCGAGCAGGAAACCGTCGGTCGCAATATTCCGCGGCGATGGCCACGGCGTAAATACTGCAGAATGCAGCACTCGCAAACGCATACACAGTTGAATGCAATTTAATGTACTATATAATGATTCTTTTCGTTTCGACACAATAAAAAACGTGGAAATCGACTTCTCGAGGAACAGGATAAGAAAAAGTATCGATACATCATGTCGACGCCTCTTCGCGGTTTCTATCCTAATGGCGATATCGGCATTGCTGCGCTCAAAAAAATTCGTATCATTCGTTAAAATGCATTTTCAAACTGAATCAACTTTTTTACTCCATAAATTTGTGTTTCTCATAAAAAAACGATTGCAGTGTTTACACCTTTCAGCTGAGAGCTGTTCCATTAAAGGGTTACGAGACGACGGCAATCAACATCAATGCGGTTTTCAACTCGATCGCCGTGTTGATTAAATTATAATTTTTGGGAGCGGCTCAAATGGATGCTTTTCTCGCTGCTCGCACTGCTCTCATCTTCTCCATAGTATTCGCTGCGAGATGAACTGTCCAATTGATTTCGGCGAACCACGTTGGCACTTGTGGCCAGCTCCTGTTCACTGTAACTGCTGCTGCTGTGCTCGTAATCAGTTGATAATGAGTAGTGGAAAACAAAGTTGGAACGCTTTCAATGTGTGCTGTGCTCACATTCGCCTCTGCTGAGCCACTGAGCCGAGCTTTGGAATGAATGAGAATAAGAGAGAAGACAGAAGAGAAAGAGAGGCTGAGAGAGCTGAAGAAGCACGAGGGTGTTGACACTTGCGAGCGAAACACAACGTTTCCAACTTTTGCTCCTTTTTTCGGCTCGATTCTCTCTCGTCTAATTATAGTTAGGAGCTCGTTACGTCGTTGGCCAGAGTTGTGTACGTGTTGTTGCCTGTGTCTCGCAGCAAAGCGAATTGCATCGTTATTATATCTGCTAAAATATTAAAATGCGATCGCAAACACTCGTTTCATTCTCGCAACCAACTTACACTTCACACGCTTTGCATGAAACTGGCGCTGTGTGCTGGTCCGCAATCGAGAGAAAGGATTAGAATGAAAGCAGCGATAAGTTTGATGTTAGCGTTTGTGGTGGCAGAAGTAGAGGAGCGAAAAAAGTTGATAAAAAGGAATATACGAGGGGAGAAGTGACAAGAAACGTTTGTTGCTAGTTGCCGCTAATAATAAATGAGGTTCGGGTTCATTACAAATGCGGCGAAGAAGGAAGCCAGTCAGTGAACAATTTTCGCTCCACTCTCTGTTTCCCTGAAAGATGCCCACTCCTCTCTCGCTCTCTAATTCTTTTTTAAACAGCTCGCTCCGCTTTCACTGCAATTGTCTGTCCGTGTCCACCGCCGCGGCCATTTCACCTATGCGTTCTGCACTCTTCCGCCAGCAATCGCCTTCAAACTGATTGCCGCGTTCATTTTTCATCTTTTTTTTCTCGAATCATTATAAAAATTTTGGTTTACTTTTGTACAATGTTCCATTTAATTTTTTCCACTCGTACATGCAAACTGTCATTTTTCATCGCAATTAATTTGCGAACCGATTGAAATAATGAGCGGTGGCTCGAAAATTTTTATTACGAGCGGTTTTTAATGATTTTCGCGACAGCCAATTTAGCGAGCGGTGTAATCAGCTACCGCGGATCATTCTCGAGTCGATCTTCGCAAACTCGGTTGTTGTCGGCTGCGAGCGGACACACCGGAGCGAGTTGAAAGTGACGGCAGGTTGCGTAATGAAAAATCTGGAGTGGATCGTTCGATTTGAACTCGCGTTCTTCTTGTGTGCGCGCTTCTTGTTCTTGGCGCAGTTCGCTGTTGCGAGCAGAGTGTGCGAAGCAAAAACAAATGCGAATTTAAGTGAAAAGCGAGAAGAAAAATTATTGAACGCCGCTCGTCGTTTCAACATCGTTTCTATTCATTTTTAACTACTTTTACTTTTTATCGCTATTTATTATTTTCATTTATTGCACAAAGCTTAATGAATTGAGTGCGGCGCGTAGTGAGCGAGCGAGCGCTCGGACGACTCTTCGACAAATATTCAGTGCAAAGTATTTTCAGTGCGAAAGTATTAAACGTTAATTAAAGTAATAAATTAAAGTTAAACACGAAAATTATTGCCTCAATTAACACACACACACACAGCGTTCGTCAATTTTTTTTCTCCAACTCGCGCGCTTTCTTAGCTTACACTTCTCAGCAAAAATTAAATTGTAGTTTAAGTATCGGTTTACATTACAATCATTTATTAAATTTCGCATTTCCAGCCACACAACGAGCCGTCTTTGCGCTACTCTCATTTATAATTCACGTCTAATTCTTTAAACATTATTTTCGCGCTCTCCAAATCCCGATATTTGCTCCATATTTACACTCGCTGCCTTCGCCACTCGAACTCGTCATTAATTAGCGCGTCTTCCGTCAAGCCATGTGCCCGCACTGATGCTCTTGACCGCCATTCTGCCTGCTTCATCACCAGCCAGCGAACCAGAATCGCACATCGGCGTCTACCTTCGGAGCGATTTGCATTTGCCGAGCAAAGTTGCAATTAGAGTGGCATGGAATCCGCGTCTCGGACCAGTGTAAACAACGGGTTTCGTCGGCGCTGCTTGGCTGATGCTTAAGTAATGATGATGATGATAATCGGAATAATGCGTGCAGCGAACCTATAGCTTTTGTTGTTATCGTCTCGCTGTGCTCGCCAACTTTTAAATGCTTTTGGTGTCGTCGCAAAATGCGTTCGAATTGCAAAAAAGCTCTCTGCTCGCACTTCTTATTCTTACTACTCGTCTTTTCTTTTTCCACTGCTCTTTGTCGTCGACGTAGCATCGACTACGCGTGTGATCTATAAATCGAACGTTGGTTTCGGCAATAAGAGCGCAATTAGCTGTTTAAAGAGCGCACAGCGGTATATCTGCCGTACAAATAAATTCATGTCGTTGTGGCTCTGCCTCACCATTTCGTTATTAATCGACGCTCTTCCATTTAAACTATCAGCACTCACACTTTAAAAACTTCATTCGCACATTTCACTCGTTCGAAATCTTATCGGCCGCCTAGTCGAACAACTCGAGACAAGCAGCGAACTGAATTCGAAAGGAGCAGAGCGGATGCGGAAAGAGCGCAATTGGCGCCATTTGTGCCGCTGCACCTTTGAGTGTGTGAGAATTGTGAAACAAAAAATGTTCGTTTAATGGCAGAACTGTGTTCGCTCGTTTCAAGAATCTGTGTTTTAGTGTTTCGCTCGTCTAATGATGTTTCGAGTGCTTTAAGCGAATGGTTCGCACCTCTTCACTCGCTGGCTCGTTGGTCTCCGCGCCGAGGAAGCAGGCGAGAAGTGAGTGAGCGTTTGTCGCGGTCTACTGTCCGTTTGCTGTGTGAGCGCAAAAGTCGTATTTTTGGCTCGCAGTGGAAATGCTGCGACGGCAGAAAAGCAGAAAAGTAAAAGTGTAAAGTGCGCTAAAAATAAGAGTTTAAGTGCGCTCGTTTGGACTGAAATTAATCGCTCGATTTGCCGTTTGCGCGGAGAATGGAGCGATTGCTGTTTTCGTATTAATTTTTTGCTCTGCACATCTTTTTCTTGCTTCCTCTGCGCCGCTCTTCTCAATAATCCATTCGCGGAAAACTTAAATTCAATCGGGCAAATCGTATGTTTCAATTGCGCTCTCTGCTCGTGCGTTTTTTGCTTGAAAAATTAAATTTAAAAATCATTTCGCTTATTAATGATGGTGTTTGAAAAATTTCTCTGCGAGAAGCGCCGCGAATGTTGTTCGTATACATAATGTTTGGCGCAGTTCTCGGTTTTACAAAGTGCTTCAATGCAAGGTTAGGTTCACAGCGCTTATTTGTTATACACACGTATTTTGATAAATGGGCGCTACGCTACGCTTTCCACTCTCGCTGACCGCTGCAAGTACAATATACGAGTGCACACACAGATATTCTTTTGGGAAAATATCGCATCGCGTGCGACTGCATCGCCATAAAGCAGTTACTTGCGCTCAGCTTTCATTTTGTTTCTTCGCCTCTTCTTGTTTATTGAGTGTAAACAGTGTTTAAATCGCTGCAAATGAGAACTGACCATCGTTCTTTCGCTTGCCGAGCCGCAGCCGAGCATTTATTATGCATTCCGGCTAACATCTGCCACGGCCATGTTTTTCCGCTTCGGCCCAGCAGCGAAAATCGCTTTCTCTGCTCTCCCTCTCGCTCGCTCGCTCGCTCTCTCGCTCACCGACGCTGCTCTGTGGCTCTCGACTAGAAGCAGCGAACAAAATTGATATTGAAAATATGGAAATAGTGTTACTCACACCTCGCTTGTGGCCAGAAATTACGATTTAATTATTTACCTCGCTCGGTGATCAAGTGTCGAAGCGCTCATTCATCTTTTTTCGCGCCCAAAAATGTACAATGTCGGAAGAAAAATAGTGAGAGCGAAATGTAATTAACAGAACTGCTCGCCTAACTCAATTAAGCGGATTGTTCGCTGCGAGCTCATTATCAATCGTTTTCACTGTTTCTCACTTGTTCAACGCAAACTTGAGATGCATCTAAATGTAAATTTGAAACGAGAAATCAATTTGGTTTATGCTTTCAACTCGCTCTAATTAATTTAAGCCAAGATTTAAAGCGTAATTTGAATTTATTGAACAAAACGCTTGCGCTAATTTCTTAATTAACGGCGCTTATATTGGCCAACTGCTCGACGCGAAATGAATCGAGTGAAGCGGCGAGTGAATGACGCGGATGATGTTTAATTTATAAGCGCGATAAGTTGGCGAGAAGAATGCATCGATGATATGAACAAGAAAATCTTGGCGAATACATTATTGAGTTTCATAGCAGCGAAAAGCTCGGGATTATTTCTGCTCGGCGAACGTTTTTAATATTGTATTATGCGAGCGAAAATGCCGCGAACGCCAGTGTGCAGATGAGCTCTTTTTTCATGCGTTTTTTCATCAAAAGCGAATCAGCGAAACAAGCCGCACTATTTTCATATTCGCATTTCGCACAAAAGATTAACCTCAAACTCTTTTTCATCGCTCTAATCTTTCCAAATAACTGTTTACTCGTGTACAGCGAATTCCGGCTAAGCAAATCGCGCCAGCATCAACTCGTCGTTTACCTAAGAATCGTTGCGTATTTCTGCGCTTCGATCGCCACTTTGAATATATAAGCTTAGATGATAATTACGCTTTGCTTCTTATACTCGCCGTGGCAGTGATTAAACGAAGCGAGAGCTCTGTGCAGAACAACAGCAACGCGAAGTGGGAGAAGCGCGATGGAAGCGCGTTGGAAGAGAGAGGCTAGAGCCGGAATCGATAATAATGTATGCGTTAGCAATAGCGAAAGTGAATATAGAAAATGCGTTTTCTATTATTTCGCTCTTCTCAACGAATATGAAATACTTTCTTTGGTTTTCTTCTTTCGCCGAAAATAAAATCTAATATTTTAAAACAACTTTTAGATAGAGTTTATAAAGCAGTAAAAGTTTATAAATGTGCGCGTTTGATTTATCGTCTCGCTTTGCTGCTACTCGTGTATTTTGCCATCGAAAATATTCTACAAATTTATCGCACTTTTAAAATCCACTTTCTGCTCTCTGTTTTTTTGCTGCTGTTCAAAAATTTAGAGCGCAAAAAAAACGCGAGAGCGAGTAGAGCTCGCGAATAGGTGAGAAACTGAATCGCGACTGCATTGCAAATTCGGAGCCAATTTATGGCCAAGTTTTGCAGCGGAAAAGAAGCGGCAAATCGTCGAAAGCTATTATGTGATGCAGTGTGAGCTTTTGTTGCGCAATAAAATTTCAATTTTCGTTCGCTCCTTGTGCGCCCGACTTTCTTTCGCTCGTTTTTCAAGCCTCGCTTTCAAACGCGCTTCGACTTGTAGAATGCAAATAAATGCGAGTTTGTTATGCACTCGAATAATGAACGAAACGCGTGTTGAAACTCTACGAGCGCATTTATCAATCGGGCCGCGCACCGCGAGCACATCGCGATGCACATCCTGTGCGAGGCAGTGCAGTAGATTGGCTTGATCAATCTGTTCAACTCGCATTTTCGCCTGCACTGTCTCCGCTGCTGCTGCATTGTTTCGCCGCCGCTTGCGTTGCCGGCGATCGATCATAAAATTGAGCGAAATCGCGTTCGGCTTGATTACGAAGCTTGATTCGATAAATGAAGCTGCTTTGCTGACATAAATACGATGCAATTAATAATTTTACAATATTTGCCGTAACGAATTGCTGTGAAACTCGTGTCTAACCTGTAGCCGTAAATCAATTGTCGGTGTTTTTTATTATTCGCTTCTGTCTACGGCGCGATTCAAGTTAAATTGCGTTTGCGAAATTGTCTGTGAAATTTGTTCTTTCTGCGAGGAGTCGCAGTGAAAAATAGCGAAATGAAAAAGTGGAAAACATGTAAATAAATATTAATCTGAAGCGAATCGCAATTTAACTTCTCCAACGTTTATTGATTCTCGAGTTGAGTTCGCTTTGAGAAATCGCGCTCGCTCGCTTTAATGAATCGCGCTTCAAACTGCATTACCATTTGTTTTTATGTCTCATAAATTTCTCCACATTTCGCATCGCTTTCGGAAAGGGTTCATTTCCCCACCGCTTTGCGCGACATTTTTCTTTCGCACACGCAGCAGAAAGTGCGAGTGAGGGCTGAGGAGGAACTTAATTTTTCATAAAAACGCGGGAATCTTCTTGGTGCGCAAGAAGAAAAAATTGTCTCGCAAAGTAAATGTTTCATTCTTTCGCCTCTTCTTCCTCTCTCCGCCGCTTGACAGCGATCGCGGCGCACTATGTTTACCATTCGTCCGCGAAACGAATTGTGAGTGAAGTGAAAAGAAGAGTGAAAAAGAGCGCAGAAGAAGAAGAAGAAGAAAGTGGAGAGTAGCATTACTTTACCATTTTTCCATTTATTAGAGCAGCGAGTGAATGGCATTCGACGCTTCATATTTTGCATAGCGCGTTTAATCTGCTCGCATCCACCACGCTGAACGCCTCCGCGATCGGACCGTGCGCTCATTGTGAGCGAGTAGCGCAAACGATAATTTATATCGCTCGGTTTTTTGATTCGAGTGCAGTCGCCGAAAATAAAATTGATGTTAAAGGAAATGAAGTCCATATTTTTGTTCGTATTATGTAACAAGAAAAACAAAGACGAAAAAATTTATTACGTTACGTAAAATATATACTCGCCGTGCTCAGCTAACTCGCCGCTTCTTTCATTAATTTTCACTTTATCTTTGCTTTTGTTTTAAGATATTTCTACAATTTTCTCTAATAATCAACAGCAATTTTCGCATTCCAGCCTCGGCGATTGCCACACACGCTCTGTGTAATCGCGTTCGTCGGTCGCATCATTCACTCGGCGCATTCATCAAATCTCATCAAAATTTTTCACAAAATTAATTAAACTCATTTTCGCCAACGCATTCTATCAGTTTGCATTCATTTTCGCTTACGACCGATTTTAATTACGACACCGCCGCAGCCGAACTTTCTTTCGTTCAGCGCAATCCTCGCTGCCTGCCTGCGATAGTCAAAATCGCTTTCCGTACGCGTTTCGCTCAATGTTTTGCGCTAATTTCCAGCGGTTCTGTGCCGAAAATATAGCAAAATATTGTGCTGCGGCTGTACTCCATAATACGCGTTTGTTCGAGAAAGTGAGTGAGCGAGTGAGATCGAGAGAGAGAAAGAGAAAGAGAGAGAGTAGAAGAGAGTCATTGCCCTGTCGAGGTTATAGCGAAATTCGCGTTTCATTCCATTTGGCATTCTCAGTTTGGAATAAGAAGTTGTCGTGAAAAGGGTTGATGCTGCTGCTGCTGCTGGCTTTCCTGGTAGAATGTAGAGTGGCTGCTTGCGTTTCTAGCTCATGTGCGAGGTGTTTTAATTTCGCGCTTATACAATATGTATTTTGGAGCGCAGATTAAAGGAGGAAAAAGCAGAAAATTGTCGCCGCGTTCGATATTTCGTTTCGAGCGCTTTTTTATTTTTTCGATTCGAGCGAAAACTTTCTTCGCGTTCTCTTCGTTTTTTGTTCGCTGCACTTTTTCGCGACAAACTTGGCGCGAATAATGTATCTGAAAGGAAGCAGCGAAATGCCGAAATTTGAAATTCAAAAAAAGGTGATTTCGTGAAAAGCGGCGAAAAAATGCGAGCGAGAAGCGAAAGCAGAGCGAAACTTTTTCTTGCTTCGCGAAAGCGAAGTTTGTGCAGCGAGCGAGTGAAGTGAATATTTTGCACTCTCAAGTCGCGCATTTTTTTGTTCTAAAACTTGTTAAATTTTGATTAAGTGCAAAATAAATGATAGCTGAATAGTTGCATTTCGTGTTCGCACCAAACAAACGCGATCATCTCTCGGATACAACGAGTATCTGATCGCATTCATCGCCACGCTGAACACCGCTTTCACTCTATACGCAATATATCGAATTGCGAGTCGTAATGAGAATAATAATTCATCTGCTGGCGAGCAACACGAGAAAGCAGCCCATGGCTCGCATTTGCATAAACTTTTTAAAAATTTTGTCACAATACTCGCGCTCGCCGTTCGCAGCCAAAACGTCGCAGCGCTTTGCGCGAGCAAACCTCGAGCGTCGAAATCCGAATGCGCCAAACGTGGATCTATACAATTGATTAGTAAAGCACTTTTGAAAAAATGCATTAAATTCGAGTGCCATTTAAATACGGTTAATGTATGCATTCGGTTAAAGCTGAAAAAACAAACGAAAGCAAAAGTTATTTTGCGAAGCGAAACAGCGAAAAGTGAAACGCTCGCCGCTTGCAAAAACAGCGCAACTTGATCGAGAATATTTTCTTCTTTCTCTTATTCACTTTTGTTTTACTTTCTTATCGCTGCTAATAAGCGAAGGTCTTCCACCACACAATGCGCTCGCAACGACCAACTTCAATTTACGATTTTCCTCTAGGTCAGGGGCAGTGTGTGTGCTCAGCATTTCGCTCGCCTCGTGCACTCTTTGCCCATTCATTTCGCCTCACTTTCCCGTATGCACAATGCAGCAAAAACATTAATTACTTCGTGTGTACGGAGCACACAATATAAGTTTGGTGCGCTTATATAGTGCAGAGTACAGTGAACACCCTGACGCTTTTAAACTGTGCGCTCGTATTTTGACCCAAATTTTCGCGAGTGTAATTTTGGTTCTGACGAAGGGAAAGCGTTCTGCTCGTTTCGGTTGCATTGGTAGAAGTTTGTGTATGCTGTGTATGTGTGTATGTGTGTGTGTGTGCATCAGACGTCATCCGGGCGAGTGTTTTTGCTGCTTTCCCTTTTTATTATCATATTTCCCGTTTCGACCGAATCTATTCAGTGGAACTGTTGTGCGAGCTGTGTGAGTGCGTTGCGAGCATTTGAATAAATAAATTATTGATTTGCGGTCAGGTTATGATTGCAACGCGAAATCGGCGCGCATACTTGGCAATTGTTTTCGGTCGAGAGCGCCATAACGCAGAACGCAGCAAACGCAGAAAGAAATATTTGAAATTTAATCGGAAAACGATTTTTTTGATAAGTGGCGGACAAAAAACGGAGCAAAAACACTTGTTTTGGTTAAATGGCCGTGTTTAATAATTTATGAAGAGCGCATTTTTGGAAGAGCGTATAGGCAGAGCGCAGTGTTCACGTCTCAGTTTTTGTTCGATGTGTTTGAATCACGTTATCGCTGCGTTTCTTTTGTTTCTTTGCGATCATTACTCGGCGCTCGGTTTTCAATGTTTGAATAATGAGCGAGTTTTTTGTTTCTACATTCGAAATTATTTTCGCATTTCGCATATCGCAGTCGGCGAATGGAGCTGTCGGAGAGCCGGCGAGCGTCGCTTTCTTATTTAATAATTGGTTCGAGTCGAAGAGGCAAATGTTAGCGACATGAGAATAATTTTCAGGGCAGAGCTATCTTTCGCAAATGGAAATGTAATGTCGTTTGCAAAAATTTATGCTTCATTTTTTCTTCATTTCATTTCTTTGCCCTGCATAATTACATTTGCTTATATATCTATTTAAGACACGATTTTAGCTTCGACTACACTCGCTTTAATCGATACAAGCAAACTAAACTCATGCTTTTTCTATTTCGTATTGCAGAAATCGCGCTTTTTTCTTTCCAACCAAACGAATCGATGCATCGCAAGATTGCTGCCGCTTCACTCGCCTCTGTCGCAACCGGTAAGTTTCGTCAACCAAAACTTCGCAACACTTCTTTTGCGTGACACATTTCTGCCAGAACGCTTTAATTGCGCCTCGCCGTTTCTGCTCGCGCAGTAGATGAGCCAGTGCGATCACTGATCAGATCGCCATTAGCGCGGTGATGATCGCAATGTCGCAAGCGAAAGCAAATTGAAAACAATGCGCTCCATCGCGACTCACTTCACTCGGGCGCTTCTTTCGCCACCGCGCTGTCTTTTCGCTTGATTTATGCTCGAAATGGAGAGCGAGCTCGAAAGCTATTTTCGACGCCGATCACTCCTCTCCATTCTCTGCTTCTAGAATTGCAATTCAAATTGCTCAATGTATTCGCGAACGCACATATTTTCAGCGACCATCGCGGGCTTTCCATTTCAAAGCTTCTTTTTTCTGTCGCTGCAACTAACTGCACTCGTCTCTGTCACTGATTCTCTTTTTTGTCTCCACACGCTTTGTATTTCCGCTGCAAAGCAAAACGCAACTCATTCCGCTCGTTGTCATCGCGGTGGTTGTCGTCGATAGCGACCGTTCGTTTGTGTTCCAAAACGGCTCTACTTTTGGCCATTTCGCAGTCAATCGGGAATATTTTACGTGTAGTGTATTTATATAGATTTGAATTTGAAGCGAGAGCAAACACCGAACACATGAAACGTGAAAAGTTTTGCGAGAAGTGCTCGCAAGAAAAATGACGCGCAAACCTCTCTGATTGTCGTTCGAATTTGTTTCGATAAGAAAGCTAAAATTAATCCTCGATTATCGTCGTGCTCTTCCTTCCATTGTCATTTCACATAATTTCGCTGGATTGCAGTGAAAACAGTAAACACACGAGTCGCAATTCCGTGCGCTCATCACTCGCTCGTTGTGAAAAATAATTACACAGCGCGCTTAATTCTGCACACAGCATTTCTCAAGCGATGAACTAACATCGCAGCTTCTTCTGCTCGTCAGTCGTCGAGGCTGCCTCATAAAGTGAGAAAAATCGATTCATTATATTCATTTATTCGCCAATATTTAAAAGCAACACAAACATTCATAAAAAATTGGGGTGCAAACAGGCTGAAAATAAAAACAGCGATGTAAATGAACGCTCAGAGAAGCTCTGGAAGTGCGAGCGAACGACTTCCACTTCTCTGAGTAGTTAAAAACGCAAAATTCTCTGAAACTCGAGCCAGTGAGCCACCTTTCGCTCGCTGTTTTCGCCATTTCGTCGCTGTTTATTGCACATGGGTTTTCTCAAAAATAATCAACAATCGTCTCGCTTATAGAAGCAGAGAGAAGAGCCAAGTGGAGTGGGCAAATTTTGTTGAACGGTCCCTGTGGATGGCAGAAGGCAGAGGCACGTTTTTATCGACGTGCATTGAGTGATTGCATTTAAAACGCGTTTAAATTTTTAAAAAACAAATCATTTTCATTATTTATTGTCTGTGTAATTATTTTTTCAGAAGCAGCAAAAATTTTTTTCTCTTCTTTTTTATTGCGATATTATGCGAAACAAATGGCTTATGTTTATTAGACTACAAACCGTAACAAAACTTGTGTTTAGAATTTTCGCCGTAAGTGCGACAAGTCGAACGCTATTTTCAATCGCTCGCTATTTTTGCATACTCAATGTTATATTTATAACTATTGCTGTATATTTGAATAAATCAAGTCGCTTTCTTTGCAATTCAAAAGAATGCTTTTCTCTTCATTTCGCTGAAGAAAAAAAAATTTTGATTTTGTGATGCGATTAAAAAGTAGGAGCGAGAGAAAACAGCTCACAAGTCGGTCGCAAGAAAAATCGCTGAGAGCTGCTTTCGCAGTTTCGACAATTATCGCGATGATAATGTCTATTTGCTGTGTGAGTTGTTCAGTTGTGTTTACAGTGAAAATGAGGAGTAGCACTCAGAACGACGAGAAAGTTGACTGTGCGAGCGAAATTTTTCATAAGGTTTGCAAAAGCGATGCTTGTTCGTCAACACCAACCTTCGCCGGCGAAATCAATGCCAAAAGCCGCTGTTTTCACATCGAATTCAATGCTAATTTACGCGAAACGCTCGTCGTGAGAGTCCTCTGGCCTCTTCATTTCGCTCTCCCGGCGCTGTTTTGTTCGCGCTGCACAAGATGCGTTCACTTCACTCGTGCGATGTTACTTCCGCAGAAGGAGCATTGCGGCGAACGTAGAGTGTGCAAATTGGAAATGAGTGATAATAAATCGAGAGAAGTTGAGTGATTAAGACATTTACCTTTGCAAATAAATTGAAAGCGGTGTTAATTTACATAATGAGATTTTGGGTAATAAAGTGGCGGTGATATTTGATTTGGAAGTGCTTATTTGGAGGATCGGAGTGAAATGGCGAACAATGGGCGAATATTTGTAGAAAATGTTAATAGAGGAAATAAATGATAGAGCGATTCGTGTAGCGCAATTAGCGTGAAAACAAACCACGAATGTGTTTACATTTTACTGCTTTCGTTTCTTTAATGCGTTTCGAAAAGGCAATAAAGCTTATCATTTTTTATGTACTCCACTTACTTACTCTATCTAACAACACATACTTTTAAATTTATTTTTCACAACTTTCACCATTTCTCAAATAAATTTTCTCTCCGCAATAAATTACTCGCTTTCTCTTTCTCGTTTCTGTTTTCTGCTCGCTTTTGTCCACTTTTTTATTTCGCTCGGCGCTGCTAATTGCTGCGTCCGCAATTCACTTCCACCGCTTGCAAATTTGAAGCGCAAAAAAATTCGCTTTGGCCACTTATTAATTGGCCTCGCTAAGCGGTCATTACACAGCCAAGTCGAGCTCAATATTAACTATCGAAATCGCTTGGGCCGATAAATGAAGATGAATTTGGTGAGCTTTTACAAGTACTTAAGCCATTAGTTGCGTCCATTTTTCTTCGCGTTTCTATAAGAAAAAGTAGACGAAAGCAACAAATATTTTCCATTTTGATTTTGTGTCAAAAGCAGGCTAAAAATCGCAATCTTCGGATTCAGTTCACATACAGAGAGCGAAAGAAAGCGGCAAACGAAATTAAATTTCGTTACCGTCGAACGACTCACTCGTTTCAGTGAACGCACTGTGCACATATCGTTGGCAGTTGGCGCGTTAAAGCGAATTGCGATTTTTTTGTGTGCACAATTTTCTTATTAAAATATGCGAGAAATTCGCTTTCTTCTCCTCGAGCAAGCCCGTTGTTGATCTATGCTGTAATGTTGATCTATGCTCGCTGACAGCAGCGGCCGATTGCGAATTCTGCACACAATTGATGTTTGTTTATGCGCTGGCGAGATGACGAAACGAAATGGAAGCGTGCCTCGTATGCGAGTACGTGAAAGTGCCAAGTTCGCGAGTGACTCGAAAAGGTGTTTGGAAGGTGTGAAAGAAAGAGTGAGAAGTGAAGAGGAACGCGTTAAGCTGTTCACAGCTGCTATGCTTTTATTGTTAGATTTAGCGAGGTGATGAGTCTGTGAAACATTTGGAAAACAATTGAATGTAGGTTTACAACTTGCGAGAACTTTTCTCGCTCTCAGCTCAGCGCTGTATTATTTAAAAACGTAATTTACTTTTAATGAAGCAGAGAACGCAATAAAAAAATGAACAGAGTAATGAATCGAAGAAAGCGAGGCGTTCGACGCGTACAGTAGCAGCGTTCTTGCCGAACTGCGCTGCGGCCGATAAAATCGAAATGTCGAATGAGCGCGAAAACGTAAGCCGCAATTAATTTTAAACACACGAGTTTCTAATTTATTTTGCGTTTCGTGAACACTGCGAGTAAATGAATGAGCGAGCGAGCGAGCGAGCGAGCGAACGAACGAACGAATGAATGAATGAATGAATGAATGAATGAACGAGTGAATGTGTGAGCGACGAATGAATGAACGCGTGCGATCGCTTCTGCCTGCGCTCGTCTGAAAATGGCACACAAACAGCAATTTACGGATTACGCGAAAGCTCATTTATCGAAAAACAATCGCTTTTGAAAGCGTTTAAATAAAAAATTTCGCCCGCTCTTTTCATTCTTCTTCCTCTCGATTCACTCGACGATTGAAAGCGGCGAATGTGTCGTCCAACTTTTCTGCACTCAATACCAGCTGTGCCATTATTGTTATTATATAATATATTTCGATATTTCCTACGCTCTATTCCGACACTAGCCTCGTGCAGCGAGCTCGCATCGATTGCACTGTGTGCTTTTCTCTTCAATCAACCGCTAGCTTTGCAAACTGTTGCAAAAATATCAACGACAACCATTTCTGCCACTCGCTTCGTTTCTACAACTCCATTTCGCACATGGACTCGCCATGATCCGCGTCGAGCTCGCCGTGCAGCTGAAAACGTAACCGACGATAAAAAAGAAATGAGAATAAATCAATGCTGCGCTCATTCTGCTTTTTGTTTCTCGGTTTTCTACTTTCTGCTTCTTTTATCGCTTCGTTTCGCTTCTTTCGCACAAGAAACAAACTTCTCACAAATTATTCGCTTCGTTGTCAGCTCCGCGCAACGAGTGATCAATGGCAACCATCGCACCAGTCGACACTTTCCGGACCAGGCCGGAATCGGTTTTCGTTTCCATTCTTTCTTTCTTGCCTCGCTCGCTTTTTCATCCAAAGCAGCGAAACAACGCACAAACACGCGCTTTCATTTTGCCTCAATCATCATGCACACACGCTATGCGAAACATTGCAATCGATTCTGTTCGGTGCGAACACTTTTTTTTCAGCGCCACACTTCAATTTTCGACCAATTCCATCTTTCGCAGCTCAATCGCTGACCGCTTTGCACTGAAATTCAGCATCGATTTTCGCACATACGCGTACAAGCGCGTACTGCTTACAAGTGCAAAGCAGTTTTGCGTTTAATTGAGAGCGTTGTTTAAAGCGCATCCATCACTAACAAACAGTTTCTTGAGCAGATTGAATCGAGACGAGATTGAAATGCGATTGAATTAGTCGCGAAAGTTTGCAAGAATTTCGAATAAGAGTTTGTGGTTTGCTCGTCGCGAAATGAGTATAGATGCGAGCGCAAATGGCGTTGAAATGGCCGAGACGATCGCGTTCCATCCATCACCGTTTTCGGTGGAGCTAAAATAAAACATAAATTAAAAATGACAAAACTTAACGTGAGGCTGAAATGCAGATAGCGGAGAGCTTTTCTGTTTTGCTTTCGTAACAAATATTTTTCATTCAGTTTTTCGCTGGCTGCATTTTCTTGTTTGTTGTGCCTGCTGCTCTTTTGCATTTCGCTCTCCATTCTTTGTCGCCGTGTTTCGTAAGAAATATGAAATGAAAGCGAAAATAAAAGTGGCGAACGGTTGCCACGTCGAGCTAAAAATACTTGGAAACGAGCGATGAGGAAAAAATCGCTTTTTAATGAACGAAATCTTGGCGAGTAATCTTCGGTGTAAGTCGTGTTCCTATCGATTATTGCTGTTTTTTGCTGCGTCCGTTTCTCTTTCGCACCCATTTCTCGCACACACACACACACTCAGCTCGGCGAAAAAATTAATACCAGCTTTGCACAACTTACACGACACGCCAAATCTTCCTTCGCTCTCTGCTTCATACCTGCAGCACGTTTCGAAGCACAAGAAGCGAAATGTCGATGTGACAAGTTTGCAATTAGCCGCTTCGCCATTAACGTTGCTATTTTCGCTCACTTGGAGCGAATTGCTAAGAAAAGCAGGCCAAAAATAATCGAACCGATCAGCAAACTGTTTTGTTTGCTTTATGCTTTCCATTTTTCTCATTCTCGCAATCAAATAACGCGGTAACCAGTGATTGCGTCCAAGAAGAAAAGCGCCAAGAAAAATAGTCTCGAATTCCGGACTGAAATGCGAAACTTGAAGCAAAATGTTTGCGTCTATTCGATCGGCCAAATGTTTGCAATGCTCGCATTCTTCTCACTTTTCGATATTCCACATTTATTTTCGTTCGGCAGCAGCGCCAAAGTTCATGAGCGAGTTCCGGCAACCCGCGGCTCACTCGTTTCACTTCGCTTCTCGATTCCGGCTTCGATTTCTGCATTCGAATCGGAAAAATTATTTTACTTCATGTGCAATCATTTCGTAAACATATTTTAAGTGATTTCTAGCACAGGCACTTGTGCAATGCGCTCTCTCGGGCCGCGAAAGCGGCAATCTAAAATTCATTTCGCGATGCATCCACTCGGTGTTTCATCATTTTTCAATGCTCGCTGCTTCGCGATCAATTATCGTCGAGAGCAGAAAAACAATTTCGACGAGCGGTTGAAATTAAATCGCAATTAAGAATTTTGTGCTCTCGGTCGCAGCATCATTGCCGCGCTCGAGCCGCTCGTCTCGCGAACGCAAAGCCACGCCATAATTTCGACTTGCACCATCTCTGCATACCTCCTTCGCCTGTGCACGCCGAACGTATACAGTACGGAATCGCCAGATGATTAATTGGCATGCGGTACATTGATTAAAAAATACAGCAGCACTTCATTTGTGTGCACTTCTGCAGCGAGTCGAGGAACAGTAGAATTTTGCTCAAGACGAGACGCAAACGTCTTTTCGTGTATTTGAATATCAATGAGTTTTATAATGATTCGATATTTTAGTTTTCTTCTTCTTCAATCTTTGACTCGAAGGTACATTCCACTGCGAATCGGCTGTGCTTTTTACCTTTTGGGAGATGCGAAGAGGCAGAGAAGAAGTAAAAAATGGAGAGCAAAACTCTTTCGCGTACTTGTCTACAGTTTTCGAGCAGCGAAAATAATTACAAATGATTACATTGTGAAGAAGAAGAAGAAGAAGATGTATTAAAAACAATTATATTGTAAGAGAGCGCAGCATTTGTAAAGTCAGAAACAGTCAGATAAATGGTTGCCGAGGCTTCGAGTCCATTAGAAATTTGAGCGCGCATACGGCAGCTGCTTTCCACTGTTTTGCTAATTTGTCTATTGCATAACGATCACTCGCTATTATTTTATATTCATTAGCTCTTTCGCTTCATTTCACCTCTAATTTCTTAAAAACCGATTTTTGTAATTGCTTCAATTGTGGGAATCACCACTTCTCGATCAATCCTCACTAATCAAGTCTTCTTACGAGTGAATTGTGCGAGTCCAGAGCAGAGGCGGACAGTGAGCGACGCATTTGCTTTCGATCGCCCGAAAGCAGCGTTTCGCATTCAATTTCCGCTTTCTCTTC
>NCKU01001029.1:0-29895 GCA_003675995.1 Dinothrombium tinctorium | reverse complement strand
GAAGAGAAAGCGGAAATTGAATGCGAAACGCTGCTTTCGGGCGATCGAAAGCAAATGCGTCGCTCACTGTCCGCCTCTGCTCTGGACTCGCACAATTCACTCGTAAGAAGACTTGATTAGTGAGGATTGATCGAGAAGTGGTGATTCCCACAATTGAAGCAATTACAAAAATCGGTTTTTAAGAAATTAGAGGTGAAATGAAGCGAAAGAGCTAATGAATATAAAATAATAGCGAGTGATCGTTATGCAATAGACAAATTAGCAAAACAGTGGAAAGCAGCTGCCGTATGCGCGCTCAAATTTCTAATGGACTCGAAGCCTCGGCAACCATTTATCTGACTGTTTCTGACTTTACAAATGCTGCGCTCTCTTACAATATAATTGTTTTTAATACATCTTCTTCTTCTTCTTCTTCACAATGTAATCATTTGTAATTATTTTCGCTGCTCGAAAACTGTAGACAAGTACGCGAAAGAGTTTTGCTCTCCATTTTTTACTTCTTCTCTGCCTCTTCGCATCTCCCAAAAGGTAAAAAGCACAGCCGATTCGCAGTGGAATGTACCTTCGAGTCAAAGATTGAAGAAGAAGAAAACTAAAATATCGAATCATTATAAAACTCATTGATATTCAAATACACGAAAAGACGTTTGCGTCTCGTCTTGAGCAAAATTCTACTGTTCCTCGACTCGCTGCAGAAGTGCACACAAATGAAGTGCTGCTGTATTTTTTAATCAATGTACCGCATGCCAATTAATCATCTGGCGATTCCGTACTGTATACGTTCGGCGTGCACAGGCGAAGGAGGTATGCAGAGATGGTGCAAGTCGAAATTATGGCGTGGCTTTGCGTTCGCGAGACGAGCGGCTCGAGCGCGGCAATGATGCTGCGACCGAGAGCACAAAATTCTTAATTGCGATTTAATTTCAACCGCTCGTCGAAATTGTTTTTCTGCTCTCGACGATAATTGATCGCGAAGCAGCGAGCATTGAAAAATGATGAAACACCGAGTGGATGCATCGCGAAATGAATTTTAGATTGCCGCTTTCGCGGCCCGAGAGAGCGCATTGCACAAGTGCCTGTGCTAGAAATCACTTAAAATATGTTTACGAAATGATTGCACATGAAGTAAAATAATTTTTCCGATTCGAATGCAGAAATCGAAGCCGGAATCGAGAAGCGAAGTGAAACGAGTGAGCCGCGGGTTGCCGGAACTCGCTCATGAACTTTGGCGCTGCTGCCGAACGAAAATAAATGTGGAATATCGAAAAGTGAGAAGAATGCGAGCATTGCAAACATTTGGCCGATCGAATAGACGCAAACATTTTGCTTCAAGTTTCGCATTTCAGTCCGGAATTCGAGACTATTTTTCTTGGCGCTTTTCTTCTTGGACGCAATCACTGGTTACCGCGTTATTTGATTGCGAGAATGAGAAAAATGGAAAGCATAAAGCAAACAAAACAGTTTGCTGATCGGTTCGATTATTTTTGGCCTGCTTTTCTTAGCAATTCGCTCCAAGTGAGCGAAAATAGCAACGTTAATGGCGAAGCGGCTAATTGCAAACTTGTCACATCGACATTTCGCTTCTTGTGCTTCGAAACGTGCTGCAGGTATGAAGCAGAGAGCGAAGGAAGATTTGGCGTGTCGTGTAAGTTGTGCAAAGCTGGTATTAATTTTTTCGCCGAGCTGAGTGTGTGTGTGTGTGCGAGAAATGGGTGCGAAAGAGAAACGGACGCAGCAAAAAACAGCAATAATCGATAGGAACACGACTTACACCGAAGATTACTCGCCAAGATTTCGTTCATTAAAAAGCGATTTTTTCCTCATCGCTCGTTTCCAAGTATTTTTAGCTCGACGTGGCAACCGTTCGCCACTTTTATTTTCGCTTTCATTTCATATTTCTTACGAAACACGGCGACAAAGAATGGAGAGCGAAATGCAAAAGAGCAGCAGGCACAACAAACAAGAAAATGCAGCCAGCGAAAAACTGAATGAAAAATATTTGTTACGAAAGCAAAACAGAAAAGCTCTCCGCTATCTGCATTTCAGCCTCACGTTAAGTTTTGTCATTTTTAATTTATGTTTTATTTTAGCTCCACCGAAAACGGTGATGGATGGAACGCGATCGTCTCGGCCATTTCAACGCCATTTGCGCTCGCATCTATACTCATTTCGCGACGAGCAAACCACAAACTCTTATTCGAAATTCTTGCAAACTTTCGCGACTAATTCAATCGCATTTCAATCTCGTCTCGATTCAATCTGCTCAAGAAACTGTTTGTTAGTGATGGATGCGCTTTAAACAACGCTCTCAATTAAACGCAAAACTGCTTTGCACTTGTAAGCAGTACGCGCTTGTACGCGTATGTGCGAAAATCGATGCTGAATTTCAGTGCAAAGCGGTCAGCGATTGAGCTGCGAAAGATGGAATTGGTCGAAAATTGAAGTGTGGCGCTGAAAAAAAAGTGTTCGCACCGAACAGAATCGATTGCAATGTTTCGCATAGCGTGTGTGCATGATGATTGAGGCAAAATGAAAGCGCGTGTTTGTGCGTTGTTTCGCTGCTTTGGATGAAAAAGCGAGCGAGGCAAGAAAGAAAGAATGGAAACGAAAACCGATTCCGGCCTGGTCCGGAAAGTGTCGACTGGTGCGATGGTTGCCATTGATCACTCGTTGCGCGGAGCTGACAACGAAGCGAATAATTTGTGAGAAGTTTGTTTCTTGTGCGAAAGAAGCGAAACGAAGCGATAAAAGAAGCAGAAAGTAGAAAACCGAGAAACAAAAAGCAGAATGAGCGCAGCATTGATTTATTCTCATTTCTTTTTTATCGTCGGTTACGTTTTCAGCTGCACGGCGAGCTCGACGCGGATCATGGCGAGTCCATGTGCGAAATGGAGTTGTAGAAACGAAGCGAGTGGCAGAAATGGTTGTCGTTGATATTTTTGCAACAGTTTGCAAAGCTAGCGGTTGATTGAAGAGAAAAGCACACAGTGCAATCGATGCGAGCTCGCTGCACGAGGCTAGTGTCGGAATAGAGCGTAGGAAATATCGAAATATATTATATAATAACAATAATGGCACAGCTGGTATTGAGTGCAGAAAAGTTGGACGACACATTCGCCGCTTTCAATCGTCGAGTGAATCGAGAGGAAGAAGAATGAAAAGAGCGGGCGAAATTTTTTATTTAAACGCTTTCAAAAGCGATTGTTTTTCGATAAATGAGCTTTCGCGTAATCCGTAAATTGCTGTTTGTGTGCCATTTTCAGACGAGCGCAGGCAGAAGCGATCGCACGCGTTCATTCATTCGTCGCTCACACATTCACTCGTTCATTCATTCATTCATTCATTCATTCATTCGTTCGTTCGTTCGCTCGCTCGCTCGCTCGCTCGCTCATTCATTTACTCGCAGTGTTCACGAAACGCAAAATAAATTAGAAACTCGTGTGTTTAAAATTAATTGCGGCTTACGTTTTCGCGCTCATTCGACATTTCGATTTTATCGGCCGCAGCGCAGTTCGGCAAGAACGCTGCTACTGTACGCGTCGAACGCCTCGCTTTCTTCGATTCATTACTCTGTTCATTTTTTTATTGCGTTCTCTGCTTCATTAAAAGTAAATTACGTTTTTAAATAATACAGCGCTGAGCTGAGAGCGAGAAAAGTTCTCGCAAGTTGTAAACCTACATTCAATTGTTTTCCAAATGTTTCACAGACTCATCACCTCGCTAAATCTAACAATAAAAGCATAGCAGCTGTGAACAGCTTAACGCGTTCCTCTTCACTTCTCACTCTTTCTTTCACACCTTCCAAACACCTTTTCGAGTCACTCGCGAACTTGGCACTTTCACGTACTCGCATACGAGGCACGCTTCCATTTCGTTTCGTCATCTCGCCAGCGCATAAACAAACATCAATTGTGTGCAGAATTCGCAATCGGCCGCTGCTGTCAGCGAGCATAGATCAACATTACAGCATAGATCAACAACGGGCTTGCTCGAGGAGAAGAAAGCGAATTTCTCGCATATTTTAATAAGAAAATTGTGCACACAAAAAAATCGCAATTCGCTTTAACGCGCCAACTGCCAACGATATGTGCACAGTGCGTTCACTGAAACGAGTGAGTCGTTCGACGGTAACGAAATTTAATTTCGTTTGCCGCTTTCTTTCGCTCTCTGTATGTGAACTGAATCCGAAGATTGCGATTTTTAGCCTGCTTTTGACACAAAATCAAAATGGAAAATATTTGTTGCTTTCGTCTACTTTTTCTTATAGAAACGCGAAGAAAAATGGACGCAACTAATGGCTTAAGTACTTGTAAAAGCTCACCAAATTTTTCGTCACAACAAATTCATCTTCATTTATCGGCCCAAGCGATTTCGATAAACTCGACTTGGCTGTGTAATGACCGCTTAGCGAGGCCAATTAATAAGTGGCCAAAGCGAATTTTTTTGCGCTTCAAATTTGCAAGCGGTGGAAGTGAATTGCGGACGCAGCAATTAGCAGCGCCGAGCGAAATAAAAAAGTGGACAAAAGCGAGCAGAAAACAGAAACGAGAAAGAGAAAGCGAGTAATTTATTGCGGAGAGAAAATTTATTTGAGAAATGGTGAAAGTTGTGAAAAATAAATTTAAAAGTATGTGTTGTTAGATAGAGTAAGTAAGTGGAGTACATAAAAAATGATAAGCTTTATTGCCTTTTCGAAACGCATTAAAGAAACGAAAGCAGTAAAATGTAAACACATTCGTGGTTTGTTTTCACGCTAATTGCGCTACACGAATCGCTCTATCATTTATTTCCTCTATTAACATTTTCTACAAATATTCGCCCATTGTTCGCCATTTCACTCCGATCCTCCAAATAAGCACTTCCAAATCAAATATCACCGCCACTTTATTACCCAAAATCTCATTATGTAAATTAACACCGCTTTCAATTTATTTGCAAAGGTAAATGTCTTAATCACTCAACTTCTCTCGATTTATTATCACTCATTTCCAATTTGCACACTCTACGTTCGCCGCAATGCTCCTTCTGCGGAAGTAACATCGCACGAGTGAAGTGAACGCATCTTGTGCAGCGCGAACAAAACAGCGCCGGGAGAGCGAAATGAAGAGGCCAGAGGACTCTCACGACGAGCGTTTCGCGTAAATTAGCATTGAATTCGATGTGAAAACAGCGGCTTTTGGCATTGATTTCGCCGGCGAAGGTTGGTGTTGACGAACAAGCATCGCTTTTGCAAACCTTATGAAAAATTTCGCTCGCACAGTCAACTTTCTCGTCGTTCTGAGTGCTACTCCTCATTTTCACTGTAAACACAACTGAACAACTCACACAGCAAATAGACATTATCATCGCGATAATTGTCGAAACTGCGAAAGCAGCTCTCAGCGATTTTTCTTGCGACCGACTTGTGAGCTGTTTTCTCTCGCTCCTACTTTTTAATCGCATCACAAAATCAAAATTTTTTTTTCTTCAGCGAAATGAAGAGAAAAGCATTCTTTTGAATTGCAAAGAAAGCGACTTGATTTATTCAAATATACAGCAATAGTTATAAATATAACATTGAGTATGCAAAAATAGCGAGCGATTGAAAATAGCGTTCGACTTGTCGCACTTACGGCGAAAATTCTAAACACAAGTTTTGTTACGGTTTGTAGTCTAATAAACATAAGCCATTTGTTTCGCATAATATCGCAATAAAAAAGAAGAGAAAAAAATTTTTGCTGCTTCTGAAAAAATAATTACACAGACAATAAATAATGAAAATGATTTGTTTTTTAAAAATTTAAACGCGTTTTAAATGCAATCACTCAATGCACGTCGATAAAAACGTGCCTCTGCCTTCTGCCATCCACAGGGACCGTTCAACAAAATTTGCCCACTCCACTTGGCTCTTCTCTCTGCTTCTATAAGCGAGACGATTGTTGATTATTTTTGAGAAAACCCATGTGCAATAAACAGCGACGAAATGGCGAAAACAGCGAGCGAAAGGTGGCTCACTGGCTCGAGTTTCAGAGAATTTTGCGTTTTTAACTACTCAGAGAAGTGGAAGTCGTTCGCTCGCACTTCCAGAGCTTCTCTGAGCGTTCATTTACATCGCTGTTTTTATTTTCAGCCTGTTTGCACCCCAATTTTTTATGAATGTTTGTGTTGCTTTTAAATATTGGCGAATAAATGAATATAATGAATCGATTTTTCTCACTTTATGAGGCAGCCTCGACGACTGACGAGCAGAAGAAGCTGCGATGTTAGTTCATCGCTTGAGAAATGCTGTGTGCAGAATTAAGCGCGCTGTGTAATTATTTTTCACAACGAGCGAGTGATGAGCGCACGGAATTGCGACTCGTGTGTTTACTGTTTTCACTGCAATCCAGCGAAATTATGTGAAATGACAATGGAAGGAAGAGCACGACGATAATCGAGGATTAATTTTAGCTTTCTTATCGAAACAAATTCGAACGACAATCAGAGAGGTTTGCGCGTCATTTTTCTTGCGAGCACTTCTCGCAAAACTTTTCACGTTTCATGTGTTCGGTGTTTGCTCTCGCTTCAAATTCAAATCTATATAAATACACTACACGTAAAATATTCCCGATTGACTGCGAAATGGCCAAAAGTAGAGCCGTTTTGGAACACAAACGAACGGTCGCTATCGACGACAACCACCGCGATGACAACGAGCGGAATGAGTTGCGTTTTGCTTTGCAGCGGAAATACAAAGCGTGTGGAGACAAAAAAGAGAATCAGTGACAGAGACGAGTGCAGTTAGTTGCAGCGACAGAAAAAAGAAGCTTTGAAATGGAAAGCCCGCGATGGTCGCTGAAAATATGTGCGTTCGCGAATACATTGAGCAATTTGAATTGCAATTCTAGAAGCAGAGAATGGAGAGGAGTGATCGGCGTCGAAAATAGCTTTCGAGCTCGCTCTCCATTTCGAGCATAAATCAAGCGAAAAGACAGCGCGGTGGCGAAAGAAGCGCCCGAGTGAAGTGAGTCGCGATGGAGCGCATTGTTTTCAATTTGCTTTCGCTTGCGACATTGCGATCATCACCGCGCTAATGGCGATCTGATCAGTGATCGCACTGGCTCATCTACTGCGCGAGCAGAAACGGCGAGGCGCAATTAAAGCGTTCTGGCAGAAATGTGTCACGCAAAAGAAGTGTTGCGAAGTTTTGGTTGACGAAACTTACCGGTTGCGACAGAGGCGAGTGAAGCGGCAGCAATCTTGCGATGCATCGATTCGTTTGGTTGGAAAGAAAAAAGCGCGATTTCTGCAATACGAAATAGAAAAAGCATGAGTTTAGTTTGCTTGTATCGATTAAAGCGAGTGTAGTCGAAGCTAAAATCGTGTCTTAAATAGATATATAAGCAAATGTAATTATGCAGGGCAAAGAAATGAAATGAAGAAAAAATGAAGCATAAATTTTTGCAAACGACATTACATTTCCATTTGCGAAAGATAGCTCTGCCCTGAAAATTATTCTCATGTCGCTAACATTTGCCTCTTCGACTCGAACCAATTATTAAATAAGAAAGCGACGCTCGCCGGCTCTCCGACAGCTCCATTCGCCGACTGCGATATGCGAAATGCGAAAATAATTTCGAATGTAGAAACAAAAAACTCGCTCATTATTCAAACATTGAAAACCGAGCGCCGAGTAATGATCGCAAAGAAACAAAAGAAACGCAGCGATAACGTGATTCAAACACATCGAACAAAAACTGAGACGTGAACACTGCGCTCTGCCTATACGCTCTTCCAAAAATGCGCTCTTCATAAATTATTAAACACGGCCATTTAACCAAAACAAGTGTTTTTGCTCCGTTTTTTGTCCGCCACTTATCAAAAAAATCGTTTTCCGATTAAATTTCAAATATTTCTTTCTGCGTTTGCTGCGTTCTGCGTTATGGCGCTCTCGACCGAAAACAATTGCCAAGTATGCGCGCCGATTTCGCGTTGCAATCATAACCTGACCGCAAATCAATAATTTATTTATTCAAATGCTCGCAACGCACTCACACAGCTCGCACAACAGTTCCACTGAATAGATTCGGTCGAAACGGGAAATATGATAATAAAAAGGGAAAGCAGCAAAAACACTCGCCCGGATGACGTCTGATGCACACACACACACATACACACATACACAGCATACACAAACTTCTACCAATGCAACCGAAACGAGCAGAACGCTTTCCCTTCGTCAGAACCAAAATTACACTCGCGAAAATTTGGGTCAAAATACGAGCGCACAGTTTAAAAGCGTCAGGGTGTTCACTGTACTCTGCACTATATAAGCGCACCAAACTTATATTGTGTGCTCCGTACACACGAAGTAATTAATGTTTTTGCTGCATTGTGCATACGGGAAAGTGAGGCGAAATGAATGGGCAAAGAGTGCACGAGGCGAGCGAAATGCTGAGCACACACACTGCCCCTGACCTAGAGGAAAATCGTAAATTGAAGTTGGTCGTTGCGAGCGCATTGTGTGGTGGAAGACCTTCGCTTATTAGCAGCGATAAGAAAGTAAAACAAAAGTGAATAAGAGAAAGAAGAAAATATTCTCGATCAAGTTGCGCTGTTTTTGCAAGCGGCGAGCGTTTCACTTTTCGCTGTTTCGCTTCGCAAAATAACTTTTGCTTTCGTTTGTTTTTTCAGCTTTAACCGAATGCATACATTAACCGTATTTAAATGGCACTCGAATTTAATGCATTTTTTCAAAAGTGCTTTACTAATCAATTGTATAGATCCACGTTTGGCGCATTCGGATTTCGACGCTCGAGGTTTGCTCGCGCAAAGCGCTGCGACGTTTTGGCTGCGAACGGCGAGCGCGAGTATTGTGACAAAATTTTTAAAAAGTTTATGCAAATGCGAGCCATGGGCTGCTTTCTCGTGTTGCTCGCCAGCAGATGAATTATTATTCTCATTACGACTCGCAATTCGATATATTGCGTATAGAGTGAAAGCGGTGTTCAGCGTGGCGATGAATGCGATCAGATACTCGTTGTATCCGAGAGATGATCGCGTTTGTTTGGTGCGAACACGAAATGCAACTATTCAGCTATCATTTATTTTGCACTTAATCAAAATTTAACAAGTTTTAGAACAAAAAAATGCGCGACTTGAGAGTGCAAAATATTCACTTCACTCGCTCGCTGCACAAACTTCGCTTTCGCGAAGCAAGAAAAAGTTTCGCTCTGCTTTCGCTTCTCGCTCGCATTTTTTCGCCGCTTTTCACGAAATCACCTTTTTTTGAATTTCAAATTTCGGCATTTCGCTGCTTCCTTTCAGATACATTATTCGCGCCAAGTTTGTCGCGAAAAAGTGCAGCGAACAAAAAACGAAGAGAACGCGAAGAAAGTTTTCGCTCGAATCGAAAAAATAAAAAAGCGCTCGAAACGAAATATCGAACGCGGCGACAATTTTCTGCTTTTTCCTCCTTTAATCTGCGCTCCAAAATACATATTGTATAAGCGCGAAATTAAAACACCTCGCACATGAGCTAGAAACGCAAGCAGCCACTCTACATTCTACCAGGAAAGCCAGCAGCAGCAGCAGCATCAACCCTTTTCACGACAACTTCTTATTCCAAACTGAGAATGCCAAATGGAATGAAACGCGAATTTCGCTATAACCTCGACAGGGCAATGACTCTCTTCTACTCTCTCTCTTTCTCTTTCTCTCTCTCGATCTCACTCGCTCACTCACTTTCTCGAACAAACGCGTATTATGGAGTACAGCCGCAGCACAATATTTTGCTATATTTTCGGCACAGAACCGCTGGAAATTAGCGCAAAACATTGAGCGAAACGCGTACGGAAAGCGATTTTGACTATCGCAGGCAGGCAGCGAGGATTGCGCTGAACGAAAGAAAGTTCGGCTGCGGCGGTGTCGTAATTAAAATCGGTCGTAAGCGAAAATGAATGCAAACTGATAGAATGCGTTGGCGAAAATGAGTTTAATTAATTTTGTGAAAAATTTTGATGAGATTTGATGAATGCGCCGAGTGAATGATGCGACCGACGAACGCGATTACACAGAGCGTGTGTGGCAATCGCCGAGGCTGGAATGCGAAAATTGCTGTTGATTATTAGAGAAAATTGTAGAAATATCTTAAAACAAAAGCAAAGATAAAGTGAAAATTAATGAAAGAAGCGGCGAGTTAGCTGAGCACGGCGAGTATATATTTTACGTAACGTAATAAATTTTTTCGTCTTTGTTTTTCTTGTTACATAATACGAACAAAAATATGGACTTCATTTCCTTTAACATCAATTTTATTTTCGGCGACTGCACTCGAATCAAAAAACCGAGCGATATAAATTATCGTTTGCGCTACTCGCTCACAATGAGCGCACGGTCCGATCGCGGAGGCGTTCAGCGTGGTGGATGCGAGCAGATTAAACGCGCTATGCAAAATATGAAGCGTCGAATGCCATTCACTCGCTGCTCTAATAAATGGAAAAATGGTAAAGTAATGCTACTCTCCACTTTCTTCTTCTTCTTCTTCTGCGCTCTTTTTCACTCTTCTTTTCACTTCACTCACAATTCGTTTCGCGGACGAATGGTAAACATAGTGCGCCGCGATCGCTGTCAAGCGGCGGAGAGAGGAAGAAGAGGCGAAAGAATGAAACATTTACTTTGCGAGACAATTTTTTCTTCTTGCGCACCAAGAAGATTCCCGCGTTTTTATGAAAAATTAAGTTCCTCCTCAGCCCTCACTCGCACTTTCTGCTGCGTGTGCGAAAGAAAAATGTCGCGCAAAGCGGTGGGGAAATGAACCCTTTCCGAAAGCGATGCGAAATGTGGAGAAATTTATGAGACATAAAAACAAATGGTAATGCAGTTTGAAGCGCGATTCATTAAAGCGAGCGAGCGCGATTTCTCAAAGCGAACTCAACTCGAGAATCAATAAACGTTGGAGAAGTTAAATTGCGATTCGCTTCAGATTAATATTTATTTACATGTTTTCCACTTTTTCATTTCGCTATTTTTCACTGCGACTCCTCGCAGAAAGAACAAATTTCACAGACAATTTCGCAAACGCAATTTAACTTGAATCGCGCCGTAGACAGAAGCGAATAATAAAAAACACCGACAATTGATTTACGGCTACAGGTTAGACACGAGTTTCACAGCAATTCGTTACGGCAAATATTGTAAAATTATTAATTGCATCGTATTTATGTCAGCAAAGCAGCTTCATTTATCGAATCAAGCTTCGTAATCAAGCCGAACGCGATTTCGCTCAATTTTATGATCGATCGCCGGCAACGCAAGCGGCGGCGAAACAATGCAGCAGCAGCGGAGACAGTGCAGGCGAAAATGCGAGTTGAACAGATTGATCAAGCCAATCTACTGCACTGCCTCGCACAGGATGTGCATCGCGATGTGCTCGCGGTGCGCGGCCCGATTGATAAATGCGCTCGTAGAGTTTCAACACGCGTTTCGTTCATTATTCGAGTGCATAACAAACTCGCATTTATTTGCATTCTACAAGTCGAAGCGCGTTTGAAAGCGAGGCTTGAAAAACGAGCGAAAGAAAGTCGGGCGCACAAGGAGCGAACGAAAATTGAAATTTTATTGCGCAACAAAAGCTCACACTGCATCACATAATAGCTTTCGACGATTTGCCGCTTCTTTTCCGCTGCAAAACTTGGCCATAAATTGGCTCCGAATTTGCAATGCAGTCGCGATTCAGTTTCTCACCTATTCGCGAGCTCTACTCGCTCTCGCGTTTTTTTTGCGCTCTAAATTTTTGAACAGCAGCAAAAAAACAGAGAGCAGAAAGTGGATTTTAAAAGTGCGATAAATTTGTAGAATATTTTCGATGGCAAAATACACGAGTAGCAGCAAAGCGAGACGATAAATCAAACGCGCACATTTATAAACTTTTACTGCTTTATAAACTCTATCTAAAAGTTGTTTTAAAATATTAGATTTTATTTTCGGCGAAAGAAGAAAACCAAAGAAAGTATTTCATATTCGTTGAGAAGAGCGAAATAATAGAAAACGCATTTTCTATATTCACTTTCGCTATTGCTAACGCATACATTATTATCGATTCCGGCTCTAGCCTCTCTCTTCCAACGCGCTTCCATCGCGCTTCTCCCACTTCGCGTTGCTGTTGTTCTGCACAGAGCTCTCGCTTCGTTTAATCACTGCCACGGCGAGTATAAGAAGCAAAGCGTAATTATCATCTAAGCTTATATATTCAAAGTGGCGATCGAAGCGCAGAAATACGCAACGATTCTTAGGTAAACGACGAGTTGATGCTGGCGCGATTTGCTTAGCCGGAATTCGCTGTACACGAGTAAACAGTTATTTGGAAAGATTAGAGCGATGAAAAAGAGTTTGAGGTTAATCTTTTGTGCGAAATGCGAATATGAAAATAGTGCGGCTTGTTTCGCTGATTCGCTTTTGATGAAAAAACGCATGAAAAAAGAGCTCATCTGCACACTGGCGTTCGCGGCATTTTCGCTCGCATAATACAATATTAAAAACGTTCGCCGAGCAGAAATAATCCCGAGCTTTTCGCTGCTATGAAACTCAATAATGTATTCGCCAAGATTTTCTTGTTCATATCATCGATGCATTCTTCTCGCCAACTTATCGCGCTTATAAATTAAACATCATCCGCGTCATTCACTCGCCGCTTCACTCGATTCATTTCGCGTCGAGCAGTTGGCCAATATAAGCGCCGTTAATTAAGAAATTAGCGCAAGCGTTTTGTTCAATAAATTCAAATTACGCTTTAAATCTTGGCTTAAATTAATTAGAGCGAGTTGAAAGCATAAACCAAATTGATTTCTCGTTTCAAATTTACATTTAGATGCATCTCAAGTTTGCGTTGAACAAGTGAGAAACAGTGAAAACGATTGATAATGAGCTCGCAGCGAACAATCCGCTTAATTGAGTTAGGCGAGCAGTTCTGTTAATTACATTTCGCTCTCACTATTTTTCTTCCGACATTGTACATTTTTGGGCGCGAAAAAAGATGAATGAGCGCTTCGACACTTGATCACCGAGCGAGGTAAATAATTAAATCGTAATTTCTGGCCACAAGCGAGGTGTGAGTAACACTATTTCCATATTTTCAATATCAATTTTGTTCGCTGCTTCTAGTCGAGAGCCACAGAGCAGCGTCGGTGAGCGAGAGAGCGAGCGAGCGAGCGAGAGGGAGAGCAGAGAAAGCGATTTTCGCTGCTGGGCCGAAGCGGAAAAACATGGCCGTGGCAGATGTTAGCCGGAATGCATAATAAATGCTCGGCTGCGGCTCGGCAAGCGAAAGAACGATGGTCAGTTCTCATTTGCAGCGATTTAAACACTGTTTACACTCAATAAACAAGAAGAGGCGAAGAAACAAAATGAAAGCTGAGCGCAAGTAACTGCTTTATGGCGATGCAGTCGCACGCGATGCGATATTTTCCCAAAAGAATATCTGTGTGTGCACTCGTATATTGTACTTGCAGCGGTCAGCGAGAGTGGAAAGCGTAGCGTAGCGCCCATTTATCAAAATACGTGTGTATAACAAATAAGCGCTGTGAACCTAACCTTGCATTGAAGCACTTTGTAAAACCGAGAACTGCGCCAAACATTATGTATACGAACAACATTCGCGGCGCTTCTCGCAGAGAAATTTTTCAAACACCATCATTAATAAGCGAAATGATTTTTAAATTTAATTTTTCAAGCAAAAAACGCACGAGCAGAGAGCGCAATTGAAACATACGATTTGCCCGATTGAATTTAAGTTTTCCGCGAATGGATTATTGAGAAGAGCGGCGCAGAGGAAGCAAGAAAAAGATGTGCAGAGCAAAAAATTAATACGAAAACAGCAATCGCTCCATTCTCCGCGCAAACGGCAAATCGAGCGATTAATTTCAGTCCAAACGAGCGCACTTAAACTCTTATTTTTAGCGCACTTTACACTTTTACTTTTCTGCTTTTCTGCCGTCGCAGCATTTCCACTGCGAGCCAAAAATACGACTTTTGCGCTCACACAGCAAACGGACAGTAGACCGCGACAAACGCTCACTCACTTCTCGCCTGCTTCCTCGGCGCGGAGACCAACGAGCCAGCGAGTGAAGAGGTGCGAACCATTCGCTTAAAGCACTCGAAACATCATTAGACGAGCGAAACACTAAAACACAGATTCTTGAAACGAGCGAACACAGTTCTGCCATTAAACGAACATTTTTTGTTTCACAATTCTCACACACTCAAAGGTGCAGCGGCACAAATGGCGCCAATTGCGCTCTTTCCGCATCCGCTCTGCTCCTTTCGAATTCAGTTCGCTGCTTGTCTCGAGTTGTTCGACTAGGCGGCCGATAAGATTTCGAACGAGTGAAATGTGCGAATGAAGTTTTTAAAGTGTGAGTGCTGATAGTTTAAATGGAAGAGCGTCGATTAATAACGAAATGGTGAGGCAGAGCCACAACGACATGAATTTATTTGTACGGCAGATATACCGCTGTGCGCTCTTTAAACAGCTAATTGCGCTCTTATTGCCGAAACCAACGTTCGATTTATAGATCACACGCGTAGTCGATGCTACGTCGACGACAAAGAGCAGTGGAAAAAGAAAAGACGAGTAGTAAGAATAAGAAGTGCGAGCAGAGAGCTTTTTTGCAATTCGAACGCATTTTGCGACGACACCAAAAGCATTTAAAAGTTGGCGAGCACAGCGAGACGATAACAACAAAAGCTATAGGTTCGCTGCACGCATTATTCCGATTATCATCATCATCATTACTTAAGCATCAGCCAAGCAGCGCCGACGAAACCCGTTGTTTACACTGGTCCGAGACGCGGATTCCATGCCACTCTAATTGCAACTTTGCTCGGCAAATGCAAATCGCTCCGAAGGTAGACGCCGATGTGCGATTCTGGTTCGCTGGCTGGTGATGAAGCAGGCAGAATGGCGGTCAAGAGCATCAGTGCGGGCACATGGCTTGACGGAAGACGCGCTAATTAATGACGAGTTCGAGTGGCGAAGGCAGCGAGTGTAAATATGGAGCAAATATCGGGATTTGGAGAGCGCGAAAATAATGTTTAAAGAATTAGACGTGAATTATAAATGAGAGTAGCGCAAAGACGGCTCGTTGTGTGGCTGGAAATGCGAAATTTAATAAATGATTGTAATGTAAACCGATACTTAAACTACAATTTAATTTTTGCTGAGAAGTGTAAGCTAAGAAAGCGCGCGAGTTGGAGAAAAAAAATTGACGAACGCTGTGTGTGTGTGTGTTAATTGAGGCAATAATTTTCGTGTTTAACTTTAATTTATTACTTTAATTAACGTTTAATACTTTCGCACTGAAAATACTTTGCACTGAATATTTGTCGAAGAGTCGTCCGAGCGCTCGCTCGCTCACTACGCGCCGCACTCAATTCATTAAGCTTTGTGCAATAAATGAAAATAATAAATAGCGATAAAAAGTAAAAGTAGTTAAAAATGAATAGAAACGATGTTGAAACGACGAGCGGCGTTCAATAATTTTTCTTCTCGCTTTTCACTTAAATTCGCATTTGTTTTTGCTTCGCACACTCTGCTCGCAACAGCGAACTGCGCCAAGAACAAGAAGCGCGCACACAAGAAGAACGCGAGTTCAAATCGAACGATCCACTCCAGATTTTTCATTACGCAACCTGCCGTCACTTTCAACTCGCTCCGGTGTGTCCGCTCGCAGCCGACAACAACCGAGTTTGCGAAGATCGACTCGAGAATGATCCGCGGTAGCTGATTACACCGCTCGCTAAATTGGCTGTCGCGAAAATCATTAAAAACCGCTCGTAATAAAAATTTTCGAGCCACCGCTCATTATTTCAATCGGTTCGCAAATTAATTGCGATGAAAAATGACAGTTTGCATGTACGAGTGGAAAAAATTAAATGGAACATTGTACAAAAGTAAACCAAAATTTTTATAATGATTCGAGAAAAAAAAGATGAAAAATGAACGCGGCAATCAGTTTGAAGGCGATTGCTGGCGGAAGAGTGCAGAACGCATAGGTGAAATGGCCGCGGCGGTGGACACGGACAGACAATTGCAGTGAAAGCGGAGCGAGCTGTTTAAAAAAGAATTAGAGAGCGAGAGAGGAGTGGGCATCTTTCAGGGAAACAGAGAGTGGAGCGAAAATTGTTCACTGACTGGCTTCCTTCTTCGCCGCATTTGTAATGAACCCGAACCTCATTTATTATTAGCGGCAACTAGCAACAAACGTTTCTTGTCACTTCTCCCCTCGTATATTCCTTTTTATCAACTTTTTTCGCTCCTCTACTTCTGCCACCACAAACGCTAACATCAAACTTATCGCTGCTTTCATTCTAATCCTTTCTCTCGATTGCGGACCAGCACACAGCGCCAGTTTCATGCAAAGCGTGTGAAGTGTAAGTTGGTTGCGAGAATGAAACGAGTGTTTGCGATCGCATTTTAATATTTTAGCAGATATAATAACGATGCAATTCGCTTTGCTGCGAGACACAGGCAACAACACGTACACAACTCTGGCCAACGACGTAACGAGCTCCTAACTATAATTAGACGAGAGAGAATCGAGCCGAAAAAAGGAGCAAAAGTTGGAAACGTTGTGTTTCGCTCGCAAGTGTCAACACCCTCGTGCTTCTTCAGCTCTCTCAGCCTCTCTTTCTCTTCTGTCTTCTCTCTTATTCTCATTCATTCCAAAGCTCGGCTCAGTGGCTCAGCAGAGGCGAATGTGAGCACAGCACACATTGAAAGCGTTCCAACTTTGTTTTCCACTACTCATTATCAACTGATTACGAGCACAGCAGCAGCAGTTACAGTGAACAGGAGCTGGCCACAAGTGCCAACGTGGTTCGCCGAAATCAATTGGACAGTTCATCTCGCAGCGAATACTATGGAGAAGATGAGAGCAGTGCGAGCAGCGAGAAAAGCATCCATTTGAGCCGCTCCCAAAAATTATAATTTAATCAACACGGCGATCGAGTTGAAAACCGCATTGATGTTGATTGCCGTCGTCTCGTAACCCTTTAATGGAACAGCTCTCAGCTGAAAGGTGTAAACACTGCAATCGTTTTTTTATGAGAAACACAAATTTATGGAGTAAAAAAGTTGATTCAGTTTGAAAATGCATTTTAACGAATGATACGAATTTTTTTGAGCGCAGCAATGCCGATATCGCCATTAGGATAGAAACCGCGAAGAGGCGTCGACATGATGTATCGATACTTTTTCTTATCCTGTTCCTCGAGAAGTCGATTTCCACGTTTTTTATTGTGTCGAAACGAAAAGAATCATTATATAGTACATTAAATTGCATTCAACTGTGTATGCGTTTGCGAGTGCTGCATTCTGCAGTATTTACGCCGTGGCCATCGCCGCGGAATATTGCGACCGACGGTTTCCTGCTCGCGCACAATAAAGAAGAATGAATAGACACACAAACCGCTGTCTCGTAGATTAAGTGTCCAGTTTAGCGGCGGCGAAAGTAGAAATTTTTCATAAATCGAGTGCAGTCGCAACGAATCGCTTCACTTCAACAGTTGTCGAATTATTGGAAGTAAGAGAAAGAAAAGCTTGTCAAAGGCGCTCATTGAACTTAAAACATGAATTAACTGCGCGATTAATGGGATGTACAAATTACGCTAATGATGGCCAAATTGACGCCGCGACGATTAATTAAAATTCGGGTGCAAATGCGCTCGCTTCACGGGATGCTCGAATATTGGAGAAAGCCGTTCGCAGTTCGCAAATTGGCGGCACAAGTGAGCAGTGGAAAGCGCAGAGAAGAGCTTTTTTGCGCTAAAAGTTCGGTTTCGACTGCTTTCGCTTTCGCTGCGTACTCTCGCTGCTCAAAGTAGGCCACAACCAGCAGCGAACATCGGTGAACGGAGAGAAAAAGAGAGAGAAGATTGGATTTTGTTGTTCGCAAACGAAACAAGCAGAAAAAGGAGGAGTGATCAGTGAGAAGAAAAAGTTTTTGCATGAGATACACATAAATGCCATTAAAAGTAGAAACTTTATTGGATCCGTTGCGTGACAATAAAACCTTCATTGATCAATATGTTGCCAATGACGTTGGCCCGGAGATGAGATGCACACGCTGATCTCTCGCTTTCTCTCTCCACTCTCTCTCTCTTCCACTCGGAGCCGCTTCTCCCCCTTCGCTCTAGCGTCAGTGAGTAAGTGAGCGAGCGAGCGAGAGAGCGAGGCGAGTGCAGCATAGACGGCGAAAAATGAAATTGATAAAAAAATGTTTGAATATTAATAAAAATTTTCGCTCCTAATCATGATCATAATAATAGGTTTGATCGCAGTTTCCCGCGAGACGCTTGGCGAACGAGAGCGCGGCACTCGGCGCTGGACATCGCGACTGTTTCTTTCTGTTTTGGGCACAACACACAACAAGGAGCGGTGTGTGTGTGTGTGTGTTCGCTGCAGAATCGTTCGCCGTTTCCCTCAAAGTTAAGCTGCCTTCTGATCGAAATGTCAAAAAGGGGACCAAAAGATATTAATGATGCTTTGCATTTGTTGTATGCGAGCGAACAGTGAAAGGCAGAGCAGAGAGCACAGCGTTGCTTGCCTCTTCTCTTCGCTCTCTCTTCTCAAGAAGTCTGCAACAGACAGACGCTCGTAGCACACACACACACATTTTTTCTCTGCTTCGCTTGCCTCTCTCTTTTAATCACCGAACAAGTGCGCCTATTAATTCAATTCGCCAATCTAGCGAGAGAAAAAGTTCGCGCCATTTCTCGCTTCGATCGGCGACCATCTTACCATCACCCACCATCGCTTTCCGTAACTTGCCTCGCATTTTTTTTCAATGCATTTGTTTCATCGCTTTCCTGCTGAGCCTCGAAAAACTGATGTACGCATCGTGTACCGCATGATGTATGATACTTTTTACGAGATTTATTTTCCAAAATTATTATATGAGTGCGCTCAGCTATTTTACGCGGCTTTACCTGTCCGCAATCGTTGCTCGCCACGCAGCAGCCACAATCGCAACCGTACGAATGTGAGCAGCAAGATGAGCGAGCGAGAGCAAACCTTACAAAGTCGCGAGCGACAGACAGAGTTTATTGGATCAGAGCGATGAGAAAGCGAATATCAATAATAATAATTGCGAATTAGGTAGAGAGTTGTAATGGTTGGAGGGCACTCCACCCGATGTGCATGTATATGTAAGAATGCAGCGAAACCCCTTTGCGTCTCGTGGGAGTCGTGTAATGGCAGTGAAAGGCGAGTTTGAATAGAGTGGAGTTTGAATGAGCAGGTAAGCAGAAGCACATGTGACATTTCTCCGCTTTCAATATTTATAAATACTACTGCACTCGAGCATCGCAGTCGACGGGAGATCGCTGGCGAGCATCGCAAGCTCATCGAGCGCGAGAGATACACAAACACACCTAAGACGCGCACGCCTCCGACCCTCGCCCGTAAGCTCATTACTCAAATAAATGCGTTCCCCTCGCATTAATCGCGACAATTACTTTAATGCGAGAGCACTTACTCCAATTAACTCGACTGCCGCACACTGGCGTTGCGCGCTGCGCTGCTGCTGCGATCACACTGACCCGCGGACTGACCGCGGACGCGACGACGAGCACACAGGAACGCGTGCATGAGAGCGAAGAGAAAGAGAAAGAAACAAACTGCTGTCATTACGAGTCTAGGTACAAGCAGAGATAAACGTGCTCCGACTGCATAATGTGTTTATGTGTATGTGTGTATGTATGCGTGTGCATGTATGCGCCCAGCCGATAGCATCGCCCGAAATTTCATCCGAAATTAATGAGTAGTGATAAGAACGGACCCACCACCGGATCGGGCGGCCGGTGCCAACCATTGCTTGCCGGTGATTCGCGCGCTCTCGCCTTGCTGCTTGTCGTATGTAACGCGTTTATGGCTTAATATCGCTAGGTTAGATATGGTTGACAAGCGAATGTCACTATTTATAATTGATCGCAGCCTCATTCGTGTTATCACCGTTTCACTTTTTTCTGTGTATGCAAAACGCTAGACGTTCGTGAACAACACTGCGACTTGTGATTGCGAACAGCGGCGCTTATTTTCAATTCCTTCTCGCTGCTCTTTTTGTTTCTGGTTAAGGTACCCGAAGAGTAGGTAATGCTGTTGCCGGCTGGGAGGTGCTGCTCGCCTTGCATCGAAGAATACGAGATGGATGTGCGATTAGAGTGTTGCTCTTTGCTTTTTGCACCAATCATCTTTGCAAAAGGGGGAAAGCAGTAATTAAGAGGACACCGCAACTAGAGTACCAAAAAAGATCAAACAAAAACTTTTTTCAGAGAAGTATAATAAGGGAGTGGTGAGTGTCACGCAAGCAGGCAGCTATCGCTCGCCGTGCTATAGGTGAACGCAGCTCGTGTCCGTCGGCGAGCGGAGCAGCAGAAACTCGCGTTCCCGATGTCGACGTTCGCCGCCGCTCTCCGCGAATGGGTTTAACAGCACTGCTGATGCTGCTGCCGTTAGCTGCGTCTGATGATCGCTTGCGCTTCTTTTAACGAGCACTCGACAAGCAGTGTGTCCCCGGTAAATTGCGTTTTGATTTCGCACAATTGCTGCTGCTGCTTTTCCTGTTTGCGCGTAGTGCGAAGAAGTGGAGAAGAAGAGAAGAAGAGGTGGTAAGAAGCGAGATGCAAATTGGACTGGGGGCAAACGCGGAAAATGATTATTTAATTACACGGCAGAGATTTATGGCGAATGCATGTGTTCGCAGTTTGCGCGCGCGTTGTTTTACACGAAGCAGTTAATTGCGATACAAACGCTCCCAAAAGAATAAGCGATCATTTCGAGCGCAGAATAAGAAAAACGAGAAGAGAAGAGCAGAGAAGACAATTTTTGATCAATCGATGCGAGCGCATCAATCATCAGGCAATCGGTTGTGAAGCGCAGCGAAAGACGCTTTATATTTCTTTGTTATTGTTACGCAGGCAGCGGCAGCCTTCACGTCCAGCTCCAGATACCAATTGCTTTCTTCTTTTTCTTCTCGCTGCAACTCAAATGCAATCCATTTCGAACGCTGCAATTTCGCTTCATTCGCGTAATGCGTTTGCAGCGACAACACATTAGCGAGCGAACGCAGCCAGCGTCGGGCGAGGCGCACACACGCAGCTAATTTGCCGCGTCGAGCAGGCGATCGACGCTCGACACCTGTTCCCGAGTGGACGCGCAGCGGAATCGCGAGCGGCCGGCGGACCGCGCAGAACGAGCATTGTGCAGTGCACCTGTGAGAGAGAAACACGTTTGGCTGTCATCGAAAGCATTAATTATCGGCCGCGATTTCGGATTTCGGCGAGCGCAGCGCAGGCATGCATGTGATCCGCTGCGCTGGGAAGCAGGGACGGTCAAGTCTATATGGAGGAGCGAAGCGCGAAGAGTTGTGTGCGAGATGCGAGCTCGCTTCAAGTCACTCAGTCATTCATCATTTCGATGCACAAAGAAACACAATTTTGACAGCTGCATTTGCTCGAAGAATATTTTAGGGGCAAACATCGCATGCTTTCGCCGTACTCGTTTTATTGATCAGACATCGCTTTGCAATGCATTCTGCGGTATAAAAAAGCGAGCAGCGAACAGCACACACAGCGAGGCGAAGAAGCGAAGGGAAGTTCTTGGACGAGAACAACTCTTCTTCTTCCTCTGCTCCGCTCTGCGCTCATCTCGCGATTGGAAACAAGGACGAAGCAATTAAAACGCAATTATTGACAGAAGGGAAAGCTTCTCTCCGCTCGCACAGGCAACAGCAGCAACGTTGCACAAGCAAAAAGCTCTCTCAATGCTCGCAGCTCGCAACTTTTTTATTTTTGGGCACATCTCTGTTACGCCCAGAGATGCGAGGCTCGACTGACGTCATTCCCGAAGCGAGTGCAATCAATCATTGCGCGAACCAATAGTTTGCTGCAAAACTGACAGCTCGCAGGGTTCCACAAACAAAAATGCATGCTTCCAAAGCTCGCGGCTAAAATCGCTGCCAACATTTTTTCGCCCGGCATAACGCAACAAACGCCATTTTGCTCGCTCCCGACACGGACACTGGCCTCCGTCGGCCGCCGCTGCGTGCCGTGCGAATTCGACGAGTTCGTGCGCGAGCGGCACTCGCGTTCGCTGCTCGCCACTCTTATCTCGCCAGTGAAAGTGGTTGCGAGTGATCAGTGTTTAAGATTAACTCGCTCTTAAGCGATCAGATTGAAGAGTATTCGCAAAACAAATGCATTCATTCGTCAGCGACGCTTGCGAAAGCTGCCATTCAATGCAGCTTCTCACTCATCGATAGGAAACACGCTTTTCTTTCGAGCAATTCCCAGAGAGCAGCGGGGCTCGCTGAACACACACACAACGCACGGCCGGCTGCATCCACTGTGATCTGCACGCTCGCAGGATGGTCACTATGGCGCCTGTGACACGCAACTCGCACCCAACCCCAGTTTAATTTCGCCTCATTTTCGCTTTCCGCCGCGCGCGATGCATTGTGCTTTGCTTCAGCTCTGCTCCGCAAAGCGCCATGTTTCTAATGGTGTCCTCGATGGCGAGCACTCTGCTCGCAGGTACACGAGCGCGAGAACAATTTCGAAGCAGAAACAATGCGACGAGCAGAGCCGAAAGCACAAACATGTCACCCAATGTTAAATCGCGCTTTGTCCGAATTCTGCTGTCCCCAACGCAGCAGCAGGCAGCGTAAGCGATGGATATTAATGATCGCACGGGTGGGTGGCTCGGTGCTGTCGCGCAGCCTTCGGCGATGAATGCGATCAATGCACGTGTATGGATTCAGCTTTGAAGCACGCCAAGTAGCACGCTCGGTACTGGCCGAAACGCGCGCGATTGACCCGTTCGGGCTAGCTGGCAGAGGCGCAAACAGTATTTTCGGGTGAAGGACCGCCGGCGAGTTATAGTGTCGTCTGATGGGAAAACGAATCTCAAACCAGGATATAATATCAAATAGATTATAAGTTTCTCGCCGAGTTGCAGAAATAATATGGTTGCAGCTCACATCGAGCATTTCTTCAGCGTTCGCTTGCAGCACCGGTTCACTGCAGATGCAAAAAGAAAGGCATCATTTGCTTGATGACTGTAGCACACTGCTGCACTGCGATCGAAACACTCGAGCGTCGATGAGAATGACACCCGATAGACAAATTACGGACAGCGCGCTCTTATGCTTAATTGGATTAGCGCTGGTAATTAGCACCCCTTTCGCTCGCGAATAAATTAAACCGTTCTGACAACAACAACAACGGCGCGATGAACACACACACGCAGATACGCGCGCTGTGCTCTTAACTGCTTGTTCAATTTGGTGCTAATGTTTCGAACGCTTTCACGAGAAAAGAATTCGGCGAAAGTAATCGCGGCCATTCTCTGCGTTCGCATTTCGACACACAGATAGTCGCATTTCGCTCCGAGCGCTCGCTTTGTGCGAGCGAAGCATGGACGGACGCAGAGCGAGCGCTTACAACAAAAACTCATAAATCTAAGCCATAAATCAAGGAAGGAAAGCAAGGGTTTTTGCCGGAATACAGCACGCTTGTCTCACGAGAGTGATTCGCTGCGTACACTTGATCTTTGCAGTGTTCGCTCTTTTCCGATCGCTGGGCACCACTTCTGGCGGTTCGCCGAATCGCCCGCTTCCTCGCGTTCAAAGCGTGCACATTAGTTCCATGGCGGGCTGCAACATGGACGCGACGCGAACTGATTGCAAGCGCTTGTTTCGTCGAGCGGCGAACGCGATCACCTTTTCCTAAATGCGTTTTCGGCTTAATTCAGCAACGCAACAAGTAGCGAGTGTTCACTTGATCCGCTCTCGGGAGTATATCGCTGTTCGCAGCAATCATCTTCATTAGCGAAGATGCTTTTCGGGGAAATAGACGCGCGCTCGCCGTTGCTTTGACACAACACGTTCGCAATGTGCGTCGGACGTGCGGTCAAACATCGCCGTACCACTAATTACGCGCCATTGCGTACCTTATGCTGTGCATAAAATGTATTTGCAACGTGTGCAATGTCTGTGTGTGTGCATGAAACCAGAGAATGAATTGCGTTCGCGTTCACACATTTGCAGTGAAAGTATGCAAAGCTGCAATGTAACCGGTGCTCTGTGCAAACCATAGTAACGTGTTCGTTGCTCGAGCACCAGAAACTAATAAACAGTGCGTGTGTGTACGTGAGAGAAGCATTGTCGTCAATCCACATCCCCTCCCGAAAACCCCGACATCCGAAAACGCAGCCGAATGTGGTGCGTACGAACGCGCGGCGAACACAATGCGCTTTGGCTTTTCGCTTCACTTTTTTGTTCGATGCGAGCTCAATTGAAATTCGAGTCTCTTGTATGCCGATGCGACCGACGAACGTCTGCTCGTCTGAGTCGCACGCAGAAAGCACGCATCTAAGACGCGTACAGATAGCGAGCCAAGTGAACTAATGCACACATCGATTAAAGCATATGCGAGTGGAAGCTGCGTTGTTCTAATTGATGAATGAATTAGCAGAGAAAATATGATTGGAAATGGCGAACGTGGAGTGGATTGGATGTGGTCGCTTTAATTTATGCGCGCGAAATAAGCGAGAAAAGAAAGAAGTGCAACGAAAGATGAGCAAAGAGCAGAATGTAACTACTTCATTACTGCTCATCGATCACCGGCCAAAAGCAAGCGTGTAAATATAATCCACTATGGATCGGGATTTACATACAATATACTCGCGATCAATCAAATCACACTCTTCGACATAATTTAATTACTTGCCGCGGTGGCAGCGATCGCTTTTAGCTTTTTAGCGGTTGCAGAGATGCATCGGTTGCACGAAGGTAGCAGAGATTGCAGGTCGCAGTACTCGCAGTGATTCGCAGTACAGTACTTTATTGAGTCGAAATGTTTGTGAGCATAAATTGTAAACAAACACAACAGCGTTTCGTCACTTTAGCTTCTCTCTCTTTGGCTTCTTCGCACTTAGTGAACACGAAATGCGTTCGGAAATTCGGTGAGCGGGAGAGGCCGGGTCGGGCACACACAGTGTTCGCCATCGAACTGCATCGTTCTCGTTACACTTTCCTCATTCATTGCGTTCGCTTTCTTTCTTTCTTTCGTTCGGTTTCGTTCGTTCGTTTCGCATATCGAGTGCCGTTCGCCGACAGCGGTTTTCGATCGGATCGGCTGCTGTGCGCTGTTTACTGATCGTTCGAATAATCTAATGTACATTTGTGAGTCGATGAGTGAGTGAAGCGGCGAATGAGACCGAATGCCAGAGAATGGACGCAAAATGAGTGGAAATAACTCGCATAACACAGCAAATCACTCGGTTTTGTTGTTTTCGCTCTGATCGCGGAGCAACGAGAACGAGAAGGAGTATGCAGCGAGCAATGAGAGAATGCAGCGACAACAGAGAGGATAGTCGAAGAATAAGGTTTATACAGTAAACAGATACACGAAATAATAAAAAGAGTAAAGTTATTGCAATCAAAAACCTATTTTTACAACGTCATCATCATTACTATAAGTTATTTGCACTAAAAATCTGTACAAGTTTTTCTAATATTATTATCGTCATTATTATTTTTTTATTATTATGTAATCATATTATAATTGAACAGGCAAAGACGGACTTGATGTGGGAAACTAAAGCAATGGGAAGAGAACAAGCATTTGCTGCTCAACAACGCTTTCTTGCTGCACGGCTCGAATGATGGTCGGTTCAGAGACAGAGAGAGAAAGAACAAGACAGAGAAAGAGAAGGAAGAGTAAGAGAAAAGCGGTTCGGTATATTATTTATAGTATCACAATAAATTAATTGCCAGCGTTATCTGCTTCTGATCCAGCATCAAATCAGCGCTTAATTCGATTTATTCTAAGCACTCAGTGTCTACGAGGAACGAAGCCCGCCACGATTCGTTTTACCTCCAAAGCCCACGTTTCTAACTGAGTTCGCCTCGGAAACAACACGGCAACAGTCTCTCGCCGTCGAACAGCCGTCGGACAGCACTGCGTCTCGCGGTACAATCATTAGAAACTTATAGGCGTTCGGAGCACAGATATCACAAACTAGGCGACGGGTTTCGCCGATTATTCTAACCACTGATTTGCTGCTGTTTTCGAATTCGGTTTGCGTTCGGCTGGCCTTCGGTCCGTAGGGCTTTGTTCGTCCTTTCAGTCTATCGTTCAGTCTGTGATTGCACTAAACATTTACACGGTTCGTTCGTTACGTCTACCTCAGAACTTAATTTACAGTCGAGTTTCACACAGGAATGTTGCTGTTCTTAGATTTGTGGTAAAAAAACTCAATTCACAGCTCGGTCAATCCGTACGAAGCCTCACTTTTCGGCTCGGACAGAAGCTGCGAACTCGTCTGTTGTGCCATCGTTGACAACGGGTTCAAATCTAACGACGGTGTACCGGGCGTTGGGGTCGATTGTGGCTGCTGCTGCTGCTGCGAGCCACTTTGCTGCGAAGACTGTTGGTTCTGTGTGTTCTTCTTCTTCACGTTCTTAGTGTTCGGCAGTTTGTTGTCTTTTTTCCATTTCATTCGTCTGTTCTGAAACCAGATCTTAATTTGCCGTTCACTCAAACACAAAGCGTGTGCGATTTCGATTCTTCGCCGTCGCGTTAAGTAACGATTAAAATGAAATTCTTTCTCTAATTCTAATATCTGATGCCTCGTGTACGCCGTCCGCTGTCGCTTCGGCTCCATACCCGAAAAAGTTCCATTCGAAACTGAAACGAGAGAAGAAGAACGGGTAAGAAAGTGCTGTAAACGGTGCAACTGTCGCCGAGTGTGCGAGTGGCGGTGGATGGGAAGGCGAGTCAAATGCATGTCCGGGAAGCGGCACTCGACACAAGGCGAAGATTTATGACAAGGGTCGTAAAGACGTGCAAATGAAAAACACGTGTTTACCTTGATTCACGTGCACTTTCTTCATCCACGGGTATATGACCGGCTGTCCACCGTTGCCGCTGTTGCCGGAATTGCTGCCAGAGTTGCCGGACACCGCGCAGTCGGGCGGCGACGACGGTTCGCCGACACCGATGCCGAGTATTTGACTTCGAGGAGAGGGCGACCGGTGGAGAGGTAATGCGGATGTGGGACTCGAAACGCGCGACACATGAGAGTGCTGATGAGACTGATGGCTGCCGGTGGCGGAGAGGTGATGCACGGGTCCGAGTCCGGGATGTGCGGACGAACCCATGGAGGTGGCGGTGCACGGCGAGTAGTACTGTGGTGGGGCTGAGGGAGCGGCGACCGCATGATGGTTGTGATGGTGGTGGTATCCGGGCGCGGGCACCGACTGGTCGGGAGGATAGCTGAGCGGATGGTGGTGGTGGTGGTATCCGTAGTGGTGAGAGTTGGCTGTGGCGGCCGCAGATTGCTGCTGCGTCGCACCGTAATAGTCCGGAATGTAGTTCGCCTGCGAATATTCCTCGGATGGTGGGAACTTCGGGTCGGCGCTGGTATAAGCCGCTGGCGAAGAGTTCATCAAAAACGAACTCATGTCATTAATTTTGAGGTGAATTGGATGGAAATAATTTTTCTTTGCCGTTGTCGTTAAACTTAGCGCAGACCCCGCCTCCCGCCGGATTAGCATAAGCATGTGACTCCCGCCGGCCTATCGCGCGCACCCTCGGCCCACCGCGCGGGGGCTCCGCACAATGCAATCGATGACATTGATGGATGGCAGCGGCGGCACCACCCAACCAACATACCTGCTCGCGCACCGTCACCCGCGGACACCTCGCCGCGTCCGCTCGCGTCCGACCGCTCGGCCGCGTCACGCGCGCCTCGGGAGCTCGCCGCTCGCGTCCGAATCGGGCGTCGCGACCCGAGCGCTCGCAGCCAATGGTTTCGTTAAGCGATGTAACCGAATGACGAACCCAATGGGGATTCTGGTGATCGCTCATCTCTCGTGACATTCTGATGAGCCAAAATGGCAAACGAAGACCAGTGAACAAGAGAAGAAGTCTTCATTATCGAGTCGACAATTCAATAACGCAGCCGAGAAAATCGCGATTTCGCATCGCCTGTGCACTGTTTTCACTGCGTTTATTTGCTTTTCAGCGACGATAAATAAGATGCGGGAGAGAAAACAAGTGTATGGCCAGCGGTGGGAACGGGACCGGACCAGCGGCGGCGAGCTGTTGTGCTCGTTGCAAAGCCGACTCCGGTGTGCACACAGATGTGGTTAGCGAAACACATAAAGGTCACAATTAGAAATGCAATTGTAATCGTGTATAATCACAGTGTAGCGTGATTTCAGCGATTCATCATTTCGCGGAGCGACAAAAACGATTAATGGCCAGCTTTGTGCTGCCAAATTATAAAGTGCGCAAAGAAAGAGAGAAGAGCTTGCGAAGGATTAGTGCGAAAGCTGAGGGCAGATAAATGTCTATCATTACTGTTTGAAAATTTTGCGAAAGGCGAACCATTTGCTGCCGCACGGCGTCTCGCGGCGAGTAGCACGAAAGCCCGCAGCCGGAATGCGGCTATGGCTGCAGCAAGAGCGCAGTAAACGATCGGTGGTGTCTCGTATGCACCACACAAACCTCTCTAGAACCGAATTTGTTGCCATTTGTACGATAGACAAATTCGGATCTACAGGGTAGATGTAGAGCACTAGGACAGGTCACTCCGCCACTCGTTCGCGGACACGCACTGCGGAGTGATCGCGTCTCGTTTCGTTCTTGCCCGCTTTGCGCCTCTGCGCCCGAAATAGCAGCTGAAGCAGAGTGCGTCTCGTTTATTCGCGCACACAGCGAATACTCGTAAAATTGACAAATTATCGCGTAATCTTTTGCGGACAGACAGTATGTAGGGTCGTCACCTTCGCTCATATATTAACTGCAGTGCACTTAATGCGTGCACTTGGCTGCGAGCGCGCGGCGAGCGGGTGCGACGCGCGGCGGACAGAGCGAGTCGCCATTTTCCGAGGCAGTGGCGGCAGTGTTCGGGCGAGTGGATAATAGGGAGAGGAGAAACGAAGGCAGAGAGCTGCTCTTTTTCTCAGCGATGCAATGATCGGGTTTCACGCATTGGCTTTGTTTACTGCAATAAATCACTTCTTCTGCAGACACATGTAATCCATGAAAAGCTCACTTCGCTAAACTCGCTTAATTTCTATGCAAAGAACACACACCGTTTGCATCGTTCGCTCTTGTTTTTATGGCAAAGCGAGTACAACGCTGTGCAGCGCGGGGCGAGAGAGGATATCTGTGATCACATCCGTGCGTCTCTCGGGATGAGTTAAGAAAAGAGGATGAGTTAAGGATGAGGACGGATTCGAGTGGATGAGTGTACAATGCTTCGTTCGATGGCTGCGCTCGGCTCATCGAAAGCGATTGCAGACGAGTGAAGCTTTATTTAAGCAAAGCGGAGATCAATCGAGAAGCGAAAGCAGAACACAGACACTTACACTCGGAGCCATTCTTGCGTTCGTCCGTCGGTCGCGTTCAAGCGGCTGCCACAGGCACTGCACCAGCAGCCGTTCGAACGACGCTTTTTATAAGCGAGGCGAAGCGGCGATCGCATTGCAGTCCGTCTTCGCTCGTGTTACATTCGTTTCTCAGTTTGCGATCGAAAAGCAGAGAACAATAGAAACGATCGCATCTAATTACAGATAATCGACGGTAGCGAACGTAACTCAAGACAGACACAGACGGGAATTTGCAGCTTTTGCACACGGCAACACATTCGATTCAGTGTCGAATTTAATTTCTCGTGTTTCACTCGTTTTGCATTTTGCGATTTACTGCGAACACTGCAAATACTGCGAATTGGAGTGCATTCGATGTGAAAACACTTGTTTTGCATTCGGATGAAATATGGCAAAATATGGCGCTTTTCTTATTTTTGCTGCTCGTTTGTTCACGCACTTGTTCCGAACCAATTTACGAGCGGCGGTCCTCGCGTTCGCC
>NCKU01001028.1:0-29938 GCA_003675995.1 Dinothrombium tinctorium | reverse complement strand
CTAAGCAATAAATTGAAAGATTTTACTGACCACGAGTGTACTGTTCTGTTTCGAATATCATTGAATAAATTGTTATAATTACAATATGGACAGTAATTAATTCGAATGAATAAATTTGTTTTTTATAAAAATTAGAGAAATAATTATAATATTTATAATTATGAATAAATTAGAGAGATTTTAAACATGATAAATGTATGAACTGGACTCACATCAAGATTATTGCCAATTTTGTGCTTTGTGCAAAATAGAAATTTTAAATAAATTAGCGTATTTCTTGAAATAATCGCCCACCCGAAATAAATGCTCTAAGAAATAATCCGTCTACGTGTAAAAATGGTGAAAATGATAATCAATTTTGGAATTTAAATAAATGATTTTTAAAATTACCATTTGAAGAAATTAACGCACGAGTAAGAAAAAAACTTGAGCCGGTCTACGGTATTTCTCGAAATAAACGCCCAGGTCTTGACATCTTTCAAAAAATAATCCCCAGGGCTTTTATCTTCAGAACTACGGTAGATTGGTTCAAGTCTTTTCTTTATTTAATAGAAAATTTATAAACAGTTAACCCAAAAATCTCCCCACTCTTTGAAGCATTGATCATCGCATGTTTATTAAAAAGTGGGAGATTTTATGGGGGTTAGAGTATAAAATAATTTGGGAAAAAATGTAAAGCTTTGAAAATGAGCAACTTCATTACAATTTATTATTATGTAATCATAATAAAGATATTTAATTGTATTTATTCACCTCGGTTCAAAATTACAAGTAGGAAAAATTTATATCACATCGACAGAGAACGTAAAAAAGTGGACACTGAGAATAGTAATTTGGCATTTTAACGGCAACATGTACAAGTCATGTCTACTTGAATTGAGTGTGTCCCTTTAAATGGCGACTTGCACTTTTGTGTTTAATTTACTTTACAATAAAGCATGTTTTAAGTGAAGTGAAAAGATTTTATTGGACATGAGTATACAGTAAATTAAACACAAAAGTGCAGGTCGACATTTAAAGGAGCGCACTCAATTCAAGTAAGCATGCTACCCCCTTTCAAAACATCTGCTTTTACTTTTTTGTTTTTTGTACTGCACCTTTAAAGCTGCCGAAAACTAAACAATCTATTGTAATCGTGATTTGAAGTCTTATCAGAATCAAAATATTTAAGTGAATATGTTCAACCAATTCAGTAACTTTTGTTGCATACTTTATTATCGAATCGCAACTCGTGTTAGATTAGTTTAGGTTAGAGCAGGTGAGCTTCGGTTTGGTTAGGTCTGCTCATTCATTATTCATCATAAAGATTATTTATTAAGATGGCCTCATTCGGCAAAATAAAAATTTAATCTGATTTTAAAAAACTACATAACTCATCTTCAAAAAATATTATGCCCCATAAAAATCTTGAATTTGTTCAGATAATTACCATTGACGAGAAATTTCATAAATTTAATGCTTTTCACATTAATTTGATAATTTGTTGTAGAATAAGTATTTATTCAAAGATTTTGTTCTAAATTGAATGATTTTGATTTGTTTTTAGGTTTAAATTATCAAAGCAAAAACTTTTCCTTACAATGTTTTTGTTACATGTCCTTACAATAACTTGTTAGATGTTTTTAAATTAGTATTTTAAATTTTCATCACGTCACTAAAGATTTGAAGAATTCAAGTTTTGTTTGATTTTCTTTTAAAGTCTTTTAAAATCGCGTAATGAAAAAGGCTGAAATTGAGAGAAAATTTTATCGAAAAATTGATGCTTTATAATATTTTTTTTGGTTTTTGGTTTTTGGTTTTTTCAAAAAATTATTGAAAATTTCAATGCATTACTTTGCATAACTTTTGTAAAAGCACACCATTAGGTAATTTGGTCTATTAATTTTTGAAAACTTCAAAAATGAAAAAATATTAAAGAAAACTCATTGATAATTTATTTGAAAAATTTCTATGCTGTCAGATGCAAGAATTAAATTAATTTTAAATAATCGTTGTTAATTTTAAACGCTCACTCAAAAATTTAGCGCTGCCTTTGTAACTCTTCATTACTTTCGAATTTGTTTGGAATTCACACTCAATTTTAATTTTTTGAATCATCTTTAAAAATCGTTGATTTGACATTTTAAACAATAAAGTGTGTTTAAAATCACAAATTCTATCCAAATAATGTTTAAATAAACATCATTTTTATTATCTAGTAAAATAAACTATTTGAAAACTTTGCGAAAGAAAGATTTAAATGTTATCGAATAAGTTTTTATGATTTTTTATGATCATGATTAGTTTGAAAGATTTCATTCTGCTTTCAATCCGCATAGAAGAAATAAATATGCATGAAAAAATTTTTACAGGACGCATGTTAAATATAGTTTTAAGTGTATACTTAAATAACTCAAGATAGAGTTGTTGAATAATAAATTTTTAAACAATAATTTTATTTATTTATTTTTTCCTCTTGTTTAGTAAAGCAAAATATTGCACTTTAAAATTTTTCATTTAACCAATCTATCCAAATGTCTATTAAAATTCATTTGTTATTTCAATGCCATAGTCTGAGTAAAGTTGACGCTTGATTTTTAATTCACTTGAACAACATGTCTGCAGGTGCTTCATTTATTCAGTTATAATGAAGTTTGACAGCCAATTGCAGTTAGTATGTAAAGGGTTTGTTACGCCGCAAAATTTTTTGCATATTTGTAATCCTCGACCTCGATTTAGTTGAGAAAAGCCAATTTTTTATCGCTAATTATGCTCTCGAAATGGACCGTCACTTTGCACTTCAAGTTTGCCTCACTTTCCTGCTCTACATTTCTGAACTTCACTTTTCACTTCAATTTCGTCAAGTGTTCGCCTTTTCGAGTTGAATGAGCAGTCAAAATCAAAGCAGACACGAATAAACAAATAAATTGTCATTCACTTAATCATTTGAAAACTTTTACTTATTCATTCACTGATAAATATTTTCAAGATCAACAGATTTGTTTCGAGTTCAGAATTGCGGCAAAAAAATTAAAAACACTATTGTGCTTTTAAGTAGAAAATTAAGCTTGAAATAAATTCTTGGAAAATCATAGATGAACAATAACTTTAATGGGAAAATTTATTTTTAAAACGCCATTTTATGTTTAAAATGAAAGTAACTTTCCACAATGGTTGTTTTGTTTGAAAACAGGTCATTTTCTTGAAAACTGCCCTCATTAAGCGAAAAGCTTGAATCGAATTCATTTAACTCGGCACTTAATTAAACCACTTGGCAACATTCGATCAAATCATAAAAAATTCATGAAGAACATCTCGTGGCGAATATTTGGAAAAGTCAAAAAATGAAACCAGGAAGTACAGATGGAAACGGGATGAAAATAGTAATCCCAAACTCGCCCGTTTCCTGTAAGTTAAGGGGCTGTTCCATTCCATCTCCTCCCATAAATCCCGTATCTCGTAAAACTCGTCCCACTCGTGTTATCTCGTTCAACCTGTTATCCGTTGAACGCTTAAGGCCACAATAACTAGCATATAATAGTGACGGGATAATTTTTCACACGTTCTGTTTTACTTTTACGAGTAAGTTTATAGTTTGATAATAATTTTTCGCAAAAATATGAGTTAATTTGGATTTAACTTGATGAAATTTGAAGAAAGAAGTGTTTAAATAATCTGTCAACGAATGAAATATGCTCTAAGCCTAAACAAATGCTATTTTACACAATACAATCGCAAAAGTTTGTGATTTCGAAAAAACCTCGAATGCGTTTTGAAATTTGGTTGAGTTTATTAATAAAACGCATTTATTTAAAAAGCAACATTTTTTAAAAGACAACACGTTCTCCCTTTTTATTTAAATCGAAAAATTCGAAATGACAAGAGCAATTTGAAAAAGTTGGACAATTTTTGAAAGAAGCAATAATCAAAAATGCAGCGCACATTTTCAAAGTAAGTAAATTTTGCAATTATTTTCTGTTTTTCTCAAGAAAAAAGCACCCATTTGAGCGGCTTCTGATTATGAACTTCGAAATCGAAATAAAAAAAGTCATTAATCCACTATTTGTAAGGTTAATGAAGAAAGTGGGCCTGAAAAACAAGAAACATACGATCTTTTCGAAGAAGGTGATGTAACAACTTTGATCATGTTCAGATAAAACGTTTTCCTATTCACTAAAAATTGCCCAACTTCGACAATTTGGTCGAAAAAAATCCATAATCACCTTTTTATCAAAAAGAGTAAGAGAAATTACTTGAAACCGATTATTTATGATTTTATTTTACAATTGAGTCAAAATTATCCATGTCAACTGCCAAAATCATAATTAGAGCTTGTTTTTGAAAAGCTTTTCAAAGTATCTTCAATTTCACATGAAGAAAAAGTTTCGTACAACTGTTAAATTAAAAACAAATTTCATACAATGAGGAAGAAAAGAGAAAACGGGAAATTTAGGGTCATTCATGTGTGGATAAACTCAAGGAGCTTAAAGAACAAGAACATAACAAACATTAAATCTTGAAAAGCGAGCAGAATTATGAACATATTTATGTCTTATCTTATGTCCCTAAGGTAATTTTTCATTTTATATGTCAAATCCACGTTAAGCACTCTTGTCTGATAATAATAATAACAAAGATTAAAGATATTCGATTGTATGATCTAATACAAAGAACACACAATTGCGATCGTTGTTTCTATAAATAACTTTGAACAAAAATTTAACACAAAACAACTAAAAGGCGAAGGAAGAATTTATAGAGCTAAAAATACTAACACGTATTTGTATGAATTTGTATTTGTTCTTATACATATTTGTATAAAGCATCCTCACACCTAAAACTTCATTTACATTTTCGGAATTGATTTTGCGGTTTAGTCAATATTCTTGCCTTTCTCGAAAATTTGTTTGCTTTTTGCACTCCTTAAATTCAAATGAACTGTTAAAGTTTATTCTAATTATCGAATTACTTTATTTAGTGATTTATTTTTCGAATTTGATCTTGAACTGACTCATTTTTTTATGCAGTAGTTCAAATGAAAAAAACTGTGAGTTTGATTTGTCGATTGAGTTTGTTCGTCAACAATTCTCTTTCAAACACAGGTTTGTATTAAACAATAATTCGATTGCAAACACTATCTTACATCTACTATCAGAAATTAATCACTCCACAAATGCCGAAATAAAAAGTCTAAACAACTTACTTAAACAACTAAACTTTTTTATATTTATAATTCGGCTTTACATTACATGGAATATATTAAATTTGTTTTGTTCTGGCAAAATTATACGTTTAACGCAAACGACAATAGCGTTTTTGGTCATAATTCGGTTATTGGTTTATAAATAAAAACTTAAATTCTAACAAGCAAACCACTCGAACGGGTTACAGAACTTTTCGGTCAAAAGTTTGTGCTATCAAAGATACCAATGCGATAGTAAACGATCTTCAAGGATCTTTATGGTCATTTTGTGCATATAACGCTGTTGAGAAGTTTTATTCACGTGCGAATAAATTTGATTAAAATGTATGAAGCTGTTCGCCAGTAGCATCAAAAAAGAAAATTTGCCATAGACTTAATCATAGATTTAGGACGTGAATAAAGCTTCACACGGGCGTTATACATATGCACAAAATGACTAAAAATGCTTTAATGTATTTGTTAAGAATAACTTTCAAAGAAAAGCTCTGTAATTTGAATGGCTTCTCGTAAGTTGTGACAATAAAAGAAGGCACAATTTTTAAACAATATTGTAGTTAAGCAGCTAACAAGAGACACTTTTCAGATTTTGATGAAATTTTATACATTCATTTTATACACAAAGCGATGCATATTGATATGATTGGAAGCGGCATTCTCGCAAGTGGTCGCGGGATGTTTCAGGTCAAAAATAGGATATTAAATTTAAATATTAAATTTGTTGGAATTTAAAACCTCTTTTTCATTACCGGATTTGTGTAGATAAATTTGCACATTTTATAAACTTTTGATGATTTTATTGTAACAGTGCTCAAAGCACAAATAAGCTGTAAATGACACAAAAAATAAGAAAAGTAGCCGAAAAAATCTTTCTGCTCCAAACATCGATTGCGATTCCGCTGAAAGCCACAAGTTCAGAGTGCTTATCTTGGTAAGCGAATATTCCCAAATCATCAGCCTTAATATCTTTCGGCTGCGTCCCGTATTCTTTGATCGCAAAAAGATATTCAATTAGCGTGGCAAAAATAAATACACAGCATGCAAACATCCAAATGTTAATTGAGGAGCTGAATGTGTACGACATTGGAGTGTTGAAATATACCACAATCAACACTATGAATGAAGCTGTGATTGTGGTGAATCTTGCTGTCAGAGCAGCGATCGGAATGAACAGAGATCCAATTGCAATTAACACTGCCATGCCGCTTGGGATGTATTTTGTCACTATGAAAACGTTTATGTTCCGATAGTAACCGATTTTAGCGAGCAAACATGGCTTTGTAACTTGTAGCGGGTCAAACTTTTTCTCTGCACACTTTTCAAGAGTTAGAGAGGAAACTTTAAGTCGCGTTCCGTGAACATTGTCTGTAAAGTTACCCACTTCCCATTGAAATATCAATTCTCTTACATTGTGAAAAACTGCAAAAAATGTTAATTTCTTATTTATGTTCGCATTTTTATCTTACTTGACTCGAAAGTTATGCCACAAATATATTCTTGGTCAGCATAAATTCGCAACTTTTGCTCACAGTAAATCTCAGCTTCAAGTCTATAAAAATGCACTTTTATTTAATTAATGGAACAAAACAAGTAGGAATCAAGAATTAACGAAGCTTATCTAACCTAAACGATAGTCAGATAATGGAAGCAAGGCTTCAACGCTTGCGATAGCGAAAAGCTTTTTGAAAACACTCGATAGATTGTGAGTACAAAGCAAAACATTAGAAAACAAAGAATGACAACTAGAAAAGTTTTAGAGCATCTTGCAATTAGGTTTTTTGGATTGTGCTAACGTAAGTAAAATCTGAATGATTAAACTTTTTACCTCATTATATATAAGAGCGTTTGATTTCTCTCGAAATACAAATAAACATAAGGTAACAGTAGCTTTGCGATCTTGATATTGTTGGCATTTATAACTGAAAGCTCAGGTATCCATAGCTTTTGATTCCATTCTGGGTTGAGTTTAACGCGCTTCACGTTTTCGAATCGATCTGAAAACTTGAGTCTGTTGTCATCCCATTTCAGTTGCAAAACAAAGCTGATATGAGACTTTAAAAAAATATGAAATGAACAAAAAAGTGAAATTGAACTATGAACACGTATTGAAATGGTTTTTTAGAATATCAGATATTTAGATAATTTCAAAAGCAGCATCTCTATCGTATAAAGGCCGCGAATTTCATCATGTTGGGCATAAATTGAAATGCACAAACAATTTATTCTCTTAATTTCGGGTGTTTACCTTTTCTTCATTGATTATAGAAAATGACAAAAAACTTATGTTGAAATGCACAATAAGCGATTCATTTTGAGGTTTTGGAATCACTTGACTCTTGTAATTATGTTCATGAATCCATTGTTGAAGCTCTTCTTCAATAATAATTCTAAATTTTAAAAATAAAATATTGAGTTCATTTATTTTGGTGGAGCATCACTTGTTAAATGATTTGAATCCTCACTTTGTCGAAAACATATTTGAATAGTTTCTCTCGTTGTGCGCAAAAGTTTTCGTGGAAAAAGCATCAAGAAGCAACAAAATAATTCGAATGAAACTGTTTTTGGTTGCCATTTTTATCAATTTTTATCAGTTTTTGTACATTTTTCTAAAAACTGAGTCGAATTTCATATTGAGATTCGCGCGAGACGAAAAACCTTCCATTATTATTGTTTGCGATTTGTAAAGGTGAAGCGAAATTTTTTTAAGGGTTACTTGAGAACAATGATCATATTTTCGTCGAAATAAGAAAAGTGACATTAGTAAAGCTATCGGAGTACATTAGTTAAAATCGTACAGTTTTAAAGGGTTTAAGCAAATATTTCGAGCGTTAGAGATTTGCATGAAGTAATAATCTATGTAATAAGCTGGAAACAAAGATTTTGCATTTAATCAAATTGCAAATAATTGTCATTATTTTTGTTTTTATTTATCATTTTTTACCAAATTTCGAGTAAAAAATAAGAGTTTTTTTATGAAAATTAATTCAATTATTGAAGACTAAATCTTGCGATTTAAGAACCAATGGATTTGACAAGCGAAAGATTCCTGCTAACATCGTAGCCAAACTTGCAAATAACTCCTCTGAAATGCCCTTTACAAAGAGAAACTTTAACAACTGTTATACGAATATTTGTGAGTACCTTTGGTACAATGAACTGAAGAGTTTTATTATCATCGGTTGTCGGAGAAAGTGAAGCCATTTCAATCATAAATCCTTTAACGCATTTTAAAACTAGTTCTGCTCTTTTGAGACACCATTGTAGTGTAATATTTTCGGTCATTTCGTGGATTAGCAACAAAGGCAGAGATAAAACCGTAACATCATTCATGTAAGCCAATTTTAAAATGTTCCGCAGTCCAAGAATAACAGGGTGACGCGAGCTTAATTCGGCAGAAGTAACAGAGTCATCTGATACAAGATGAAACACTATGTGTATTTGAGTAAGATTTGAGTGCTTCGTGATGTAGAAATCACCAGGTTTTAGATAAGGCTGATTAGTGTGCAACTTGTTTTTTTCCGATTTCAACTTTAACTCTCGGATCAAGTGTTGCTGCTCTTCGAGAGAAGGAAAATGAAACTCTGTTGACTGTGAACACACTTTTGCAAAATCTATAAAAATGAAAATATTTAGAATTCCAAAATTAAAACGAATGAATTTTAGCTTCTTGAATTTTATTTATTTTACCTTATGAATAATCTTAATCGAAATGTTCGTTGCGTTTCATTCAAGTATTTAAGTACGCAAATGGTTAGAGTTCAGTAGTTATTATTTCTCAAAAATCAATGTTTAGTGTATGTAGAACCTTGGGTGAAAAATTCTCTACCTAATGTCAGCGAATGATAGGTAAGCAGATAGCATATTTTTGTTTAATTCAAAACAAATCTTATCAATTTGATGTTTCGTGAAATGCAAAACGTATGCTTCTCGCTGTAACGTACTTTTTGTGTGTTTGTGTTGTGTGGAGTATTACCTATCCTTATATTATTTTTATATTGAAACATTTTTGTGCAATTAATAAATAAACAGGGATGGTGTTCAATAATAATAATAATTAAAGATGTTTTTTCGGCGTCATCGAAATTTGAGAATATTACGCTCTCGTCGGTATTCAAAAATCTAGCACTATGATGCCAAAATTTTTAATCGGACAACATTTATTTGTGGAAATGACCGAAATTTCAAAGCTCAGGCCCAATTTTTCATCGCAACCGAAATCATATGATTTTTCAAACGACGCTTTAAAAATTAGTTTTAAAAATATCACGTTTCGGTTTTAAATTAAAGAATAAAATGTGTTTGGGTTCAAAAAAGAAGAAATGGTAAAGAAAAGAGCAAAGAAATAACCAAGACATAAATTTATTAAACAAGTTACAAAATTACCCCTGCCTTCTAAATCAGTTATTGTTATAACACGATGTGGGGCATGGTTTAAATCTGAAACCCACTACCTTGAAAACTATTCAAAAATTCGACTCTTTATTCATGAACTTGAAGACGATTAGCTATCAGAATGATTAGAAAATGCTTTCGAATGATTTTAAAAGAATTAAGCTCGAAGATAAGTTGATTGTAATAAAAGAATTCAGTTTACTTCTATTAGTTATATCTCAGCTTGAGATTAAAGCACTTTCATTTGATTTTTAACAGATTGATATAAACGAGAAAGTTCAAAACAAATTAGAGAGAAAATTTTAAGAGAAGTTGGAAAATAGTTTGTCTAAAAACCCTGATTTATTAAAACTAACCAAAAAATGATGAAATGAGAACGAACCTCTTATTTGACCGGTTAATGAGAATAGATGTTGAGGGATCATTTTCTTCTTATAAATACATATTATCAGATCGTCTCTTAGGTAATAACATTGAAAAACTCAATTTAATTCAATTTAATCGCTTTTTGGAATAAAAAACTTTTGCCGAAATTTAGCCCAAAAGGCCTTTTTTAACAGAAATTCGGCCGAAAAAATGCATACTTTGATCGCCGAAAAACATCTCTAATAATAATAATTCATTGTGGCTTTGGAAGGGAAACAATCAAAACAAAAAGCACAGATGATCGTTGCACGAGAAAAATTTCTTTAAAGGACCGGATTTTTTCACTTGAATATAGATTCTACATATCAAATAGTCAAATTGGGTGAAATATTTTTACATTTCTAAAAGTAGATTTGTCGCCTTTATAAAAATTTTTTACAAATGTTCTCCATTTTTTCCAGATTAAATGCGCAATAAAAATAATATAAAAATCAAATCTTTTCAAGTTCTTTTTGATTTGTATATTCAAGCGAACAAATCCGAGTTTCTTTACTATGTCAGACAAAAATGCTCTCGGCTTTAATTGCACCGCTTAATATTTACTTTCGCTATTTTTCAAACCTTTTTTCGCACAAAAATACAACATTGTTTCATTTTTGAAGCAATTAAAAGTAAAGAGAAAAGGAAAAGAAAGAGTTCAAGGAAAATAATCGCGTTTCAAAGCTGATCGTTTTGATTTTGATGGCTGCGCTGACAATATTGTGCTTTTTTAACACTGCAAAATAAATATACCTTTAATAAAAAATTACCTTTTTTGATACCAGAATAACTATTAACTCTATTATCAACTAGTAATACTAGTCCCGATAATGTATTCGAATACATAGACATGGCAGTTTGGATTCGTTGAGGCGATGGTTTGATCGAAAACCTGCAAAATGATACAATAATACTTTCTCTCGACGAATGAATAATCTATAGTTTTACCGGAAATCATCGCAGCAAAGCTCGAGCATATTTCTTGAGGTAAGCCTCAAATTGTGAGTGGTTTTAAGCTGAGAGCCAAGATTAATTGTGAAGCTTTCTTCCATATTGTAAGGTTCGCTGAGCTCAAGTGTCTCCCATTCATGAAGATAATCCAACTTTTTCCCACACTCTGTCAAAGTCAATTCAACTTTTGCTCTGAAAATTTTCAAAATAGACTCTTTTTCTCCATTGACATAGCAGTTATAAGCCCTTTTAATTAATTCTGTAAATTTCGATTTTTGAGAGAGTTTCATTTGTGTTATTTCCTTATCCCACTTTGTCTGCAATTCCTCAACTTCACGAAAATGTTTGGCGGATAACTTGTTTACATCTTCATCTGTAGCTGAAATGCCAACTAGCTTAATAAGGTTTCCCATCTCTTTACTGTGGCAATCAGTTAATTTTTCAATCGCTTTATTTCGAGAAGAGATCATTTCTGAAACAACCATCGAAAAACAATTTTCGAGAGATACAATTGACTCGGTCAAAAATCCTGAATGAATCAATTCATGATACATATCAGCAAAAGTAACATCATTTCCATTCATGGTAGCAAGTCTCTGAGAGTTTTTCTTCAAAGCTTCCATTATCAAATTCATTTTTTGTCTACATTTCTCTTCATCTTTAAAATCATTATATTTGCTGTGAATAGCAGAAAACTTCTCGTTTTCGAAACACTCGGTTTCCTCTTCAATGAAGCGCTTCAGTGAGGAAACTAACGATTCTTCGAAAATCAGAGGAATATTATTTTCTTCCATTATTCGGTGGACTACTTCGCGAACAGAAAAGAAAGGATGTACAGGGATCGTAATTGGATAAGACACCTCAGAAGAGTCATTGCGAGTAAATCGAAAGTTTTTGATCACTGAACGTTTTTCTGAAAGCATTTTTCTTTAGTTTAAATCACAAGGTTTAATAGGTTTGTGAATTGCAGCAGCAATTGATATCCACTTAAAAGCCTGAGGAACAGTGTCACTATCACTCGGATTCTTGTCCCAATTCCAATAAGTGAATTCTGCAAAGTTACTTTTCACCTTGAATTCGTTATCTTTTCCGTCTACAACAACTCCCACAAAACCTTGGGGAAGTTTTATGGTTTCACCACAAAGTGGATACCCACGGAAAGAGCTTAGCAATGGTTTTTTCTCGTTTTGTTGGATTATAGCTTCGAAATATTCGGACACTTTCGCTTCGCCTCTGTGCTTAACGCGACATGGCATCAAATGACAGTTAATTCGATCAGTGTTTGAGAGGGTGTTGCAGTGAATGGTGAAACGCGACATCACTCGTGAGTGGAAAACAATGTGATTGAAGAAAACTCGATTCAGCCCCAAGCAGGCGTTTTCGAGTAATAGAATATCAGTCTCCCGTCGACGGCGAAACAGTCGTACAGATTGCGGATTCTGTGATCAGGAGAAGGACAAAACGACTGCGACACGTAAAGAAAGAGCGGTTCGTTAGCGTCGAGTTTCAAATATTGTTTGATGAAAGTGATAACAGAGAGCACGGTTTTGTTCGCGTCAATGAGCCACTTCTTCTTTTTCATAATAGGCACGTCGCCCGTCGCTTTCAACAACACGTCCACTTTCACGACACCGTCCGTTTCGTTCCTCTCCGCTATGGCGTCGTTCGCGGCTTCGGTTGCCATAAACAGCGTCAAGCAATCGACTGTCGAATCGTCGTCGAGTCAAGTTCACACAACGCTCGCTTTCAGCGAACCCAGCGAACAATTGGTGTCCGCACAACGGTGGAGCGTTTGCTGATTGCGCGCGATTCGTGCCTCGCACTGAGCGAAGCGGCAAGTGATGGCGGCAAGTGATGCGAACGATGGATGCGAACGGTGTCCCGAAATGTGAATTCGTGTTTCCGTTTCAATCGGATGCGAAAGCGAATGTTGCGTTCAACAGTCTTCGCGTGGACAAAGAGCCTCAGCGGTCGGCGGCCGAACGAACGCTAGTTTTGGACGGCAACAAACTGATCGCGCGTTTTGTCGCCAAAGACCTTAAATCGCTGCGAGTTGCTGTGCATTCATTTTTCGAACTTTTGCTTCTAGTCAACGAAACGATTGACGTATTCGGACAGAAATGAGCGAAGAAGCGTCGCCCTCACCAAACATCAATCGTTCGGTTTACGGATACGTTTTGTTACTTCTCTCCAACTTATCTCTAATTGTGTACTGTATCTGGGCGTTTGTTCCCGACCAAGTGTTGATTCGCTTGGGCCTCACATACTCACCTTCAAAATATTGGTGTCTTGCGATTCCAGTGTACTGTGGTGTTGCTATCGCTGTATTCGCTCTGTTCATTTATCCCGGAATCATTTTTCTGTTAACAAAGCCATTGAACTCAATAAATACGATAACAGACAGGCATTCGAAATATAATGCTACAAATACAAATGAGGTGCGTTTAATTGCTTCTTTCAGAGAGATATCTCCCATTTTCGACCTCTCAATCGATGAGATTTGTCGCCGAATTTATATCGACGAAAAATTGTTGAATAATGAGTTGCCAAACTCGGATCAATGACTATTTGTTGATTGACGATCAATGAACATACACAGTGTAACTCGAACGAAGTTAAATAAAACAACGATTGTTCAATTTATTGTGGTAAATCAAAATTAATATTTATTTGAAATCACTCAGACATAGTATTAAATTGTCTAATCAAAATATATTTACAAAGATGAGTAAAATACGTGTGTACCTCGAAGCAGATAAGTATTACCGTATTTCCGCAAAGGAATGTCACCCTAACGTAACTACTAAGTTCGTTGTAGGCATCAACCATTGGTAAAATGAGCAAAGTTCTACCGAAGGTCCCTTGACGGTGCTTAGTGTGGCAAATGTTGAGCAAATCTTAAGTTTAGAACCAGAGATGAAGCACAAATTCCACACAAAAAACTAAGCATTGACCGCCTGTCAATGATTTAATGCATAGCACAGTGCAGCATTTAACGTAAACAAAACAATCCTCGAAATAAACCCTAAATTTGATGCTAAACCAAGTCCTAAATGGCTACGGAAGAAATCAATCAAATGTACACAATAAAAATATACATAATTAAACACAACATAAATTGCATGTCAAATGCACTCGTTAGATACGGTTTACCACAAGTCACACAAATTGGTCAGTGAATCGTAGTAAAATCATCGCTGATAATCAAAATCGAAAACAAAATTTGAATTGTTTTGGACCTCATGATGTTATCACAGAAATACGCACTCTCTTTTCTTATTAAGCTGTGTAGTCACTTCTGTCCCACACAAGAGTCCCCAAATCGCTGTTAGGCTTGTAGTCGTTTTCGTCGAATAACAGATCGATCAATGGATCACTTTGCGAATTCTCGACCAGGTTGTTTGGAAGTATGGGATCGTGATCAACATTTATTTGATTCATGACGTTAAACGACGAATTATGTTTATCTGCCATTGGCATCTCACAGTTCTTTATATTCATACTTTCTACCTTAGTCAAGGAGGATTCAGAATTCTTCGTCTTTGCATTGTCTTCGTTTGTTTGCGATGAAATTACGATATCTTGCAACCAGTCGGAGTCGTCGACATTCATTGTCGAATCTTGAAAATCGATGAAATCATTAAGAGATAGTTCTGTGGGCAGGTTGTTCGAAGAGTTCACTAAATTTAAATCCGCGCTTTTTGTTAAGTTATTATTTTGCTCAACATTGCAATTTTGCATTCTTTGATTGTTCTGCACGTTATTCAATGAGCTAAAGTCCATTGAGTCCGCGAGTTCTTGTAACTCCATTGAGAAGTCAAAGTCTAAATTGAAATCACTGTTTTCTTCACTCAGTTTTAGTTGGGTTTCTTCTTCTTTCGGTTTGCAGGATGACTCAGTAATTGTCTCAGTTGTTGAAGTACTTGTCGGATAAAGTGAGGGCAATTGAGGAGGCACAGGAGGGGGGATAGAAGCAGAAACAGAAGGCTTATTTTTGTTAGATATCTTCTCAGGAGTAGTGGGAGTTGCGGGCTCTTGAGCGGCACTGGGCGGTAGTTCCCCATTTTTTATCAGTATCTCAAGCACGTCGTCCACTGCCTGACTTTTGAAACATTTTTTCTTGTTTTTACTCTTAGTTTTTGATGATGATAGTTTTGTAGCTTCATCATAATCTGGTGGAGGCTTTGATTCAGCAGCACTTTCTTGCTTCTCGCCTGCGTCGCTCTTTTGAACAAGAGTTGCAAAATTTGGCAAGGACGTTGTTCTAAATAAAAGACAATTTAAACACAGACAATGGATCGGTTTGTCAAGTACCTTTGAGAGACAGTTTTATGCTGAATGACATTTGGCAAAGAGTTGGTTCTTTCTTGTTTAATGTAAACTGGCGTGTTATTTGTTTGAAAATGCGTCTGATTAGTTGTTGTAATAGAACCAGGATACAATAAAACGTGCTGAAATGAAGGAAAGCTTTTAGAATCTAAAAGCTGCGTAGTTAAAAAAGCAGGCAGCGGTGTGACGGTTGCTGGTTGTGAATGTTGCAATTGTTGATGATGCTGTTGTAACTGTTGCTGTTGTTGCTGCTGTTGAGATGCTTGATTGTGAATGAAGGCAGCTAAATTTGCCTTAACGGCGGCTGAAGCATTTGCTGTCGAAATTAAAGTTGGGAGTCCAGATGTTTGTTGCTGCTGTTGTATCTTTTGTTGTAAGTGTTGTTGCAATAATTGTCGCTGAAGAGTTTTAGCATCAATAGAAGGTGTGCACTCATCTGACTGTTGGGTAGTTGAAACGAACTGTATTTGTGGAGTTGCAATTGCAGTCAACGGTATAGTAACCGACTGCGAAGGGTTTGAAAAGACTGGAGGGCTTTGAATGTGCAATTGAAATTGCGATCTCTGTAATTCTTTCTGCAATTCCTCAATCTTCTTTTGTTGCAAACGAAAAACTTCGTCATTAAAGTTTGCTTCTTTTTCGCATCCATTTGTATCGTTATTAACAGGTTGCACATTTGAAGCATCGTTATTTGTGCTAACAAACATACTTGGATCAACTTCCATTGGTAGGGGTGAATTTTGTGCCGATTCCTTTGAGCTCAAAGAACTATCGCTTTGCGAATTGTCGATTTTGCTCTCGGGTTTGTTCGACGGTGAATCTGGTAATAATTCTTCTTGTTTCGAAGAGGAAATATTGCTTTTAACCACAACACCATTCGACAGAATTACACTAATACTTTTTTGTTGGTTGTTCGACAATTCATCATAAAAAGGTTTTAACCTTTCAATTAACTGTGGTTTGGAGCCAGAAACTGGTAAATTGCGCTTTTTCAACTCGATTTTTAAGTCACTGACTTTCATATCTTCCAATTTCGACGAAACTTTTGAGGATATCTGCAAACTATTTTGTTGTTTTGGCATTACTGTGACATTAAAAGAAGAATTATTGGCGTTTCCATTGCTGCTGCTGTTGCTATTGTTTCCCGATTCTACAGTTGAAAAAATATGACTACGATTTTGAGTCAAAATCAATGGAGTTTGCGAGAGATTGGATAACGGTTGCGCCGCTGTAAGACACTGCGAGTTTGATCCCTGTCCTTGGTCCGAATTTGTTTTCTGATAAAATGAAATTAGTTGTCAACTCAAAACATTAGGCGGTTACCTGAGCAGCAGGAAGGATTATTTGTGGATATTTCTGTTGCCATTCCAACTGCCACTGAAGAAATAGTTGCTGTTGCTTAAGTAGAAGTTCATACGAAGTTTCTGATGATTCTGACTGTGATGATTGCTTTTTTTGAGCGTTTGGTGGACCCTTAAATTTAAAGTTATTACTTGAAGAATGACTTGCAAGTAAACGAACCTTGTATTCATGAAACTTTATTGTTTTTGTTTTTGGCTGAGCTTTTGATTTTGATTTTTTCCTACTTTTTGTAACAAGGTTTGAATTATCTTTAGTTGTAGTTATCAAAGCGCTCTCTGATGAAGAAGAGCAACTTGTTGAAACTTGTTTACTCGCTAATTTAGGTGTCTGTGGTCCACAACTAGAAGGCGAAAATGATGGTGACGCAGATGTAACCGATGGAGAAGAAAATGTAACAGCGGTAATGTTTCGAGTCGCTGAAAAATTTTGTTGTGGCACTGACGGAGGCGATGATATTAGACTTGCAGGGGAAGGTGATAGCAGAATCGAAGCATTTGTTGGTGATTCGTGACTAAGTACAGTTATTGATGAACAATCATTGGTATTAAATTCTTTTTCACTTAGAAGCTGTTCTTGGGGTGGAGATCCTGCATCGTCCGAACTGCTCTCATCAAGAACAAAACGAGGAGGAGGGTGTTTTATGGCTTCACCTTCGCTGGTCGCTTTAAATTGAATTTGTCCTTCTTTAACCGCTTGTGCAAAACGCTCATCTGTCAACAAAATATTTCCTTTAACTAGTTCCAAAGGCCCAGGTCTGTGGGACAATCTATCGTTTAAATCGTCGGCAAGCCTTGCTTTCTTCAGCTGTCTTTGCTTGTCATGCAGGCTTGGACTAACGGTGGTATCTTCAAGAATATGCTGTTCAATTAGAGATTGTCTATCGGGTCGCCTTTGAATTTTATGCTTTAAAAAGTCGCCCATTCGGGCGCGTTCTAACTTTTTGCTTTGTTCATAAAAACCAGGTGACGTTTTGAGAGCTGTGAAAGCAGAGAGGAGTTAAAATGCATTTGAAAGAATTGTTAGCTTACGAGGGATGATTCCTTGTTCCACGAGTTGACTGATGGGCCTTCGCAACATCAGTTTTACTTTTAATGACTCTTTGTTTTTATCCATTGCTTTGCGAATTGAGGCTTCGTCGACTTCGGCTTTCGGAGATGATTCGAGGGGATGCTGACTTTCTAAAAGTGGAATATAAGTTTGTCCATTTTCATCGGTCATTATGTTGAAGTTACAATCTGCAAACCACTCCGGATATATGTTTATTATCGTTTGAAACAGATCTTGATCTAGTTTAATGTCCCAATATGAATGATTATCGCTGTTGCCTGTAAATTGAAGAAATATGAATTTTTAAAGCCACAAATTAATAAAATTAATAAATCATAATTGCTCGCGGTCCCAAATAATTAATGAAAGGTTGTAAAGGGTGTTCACTTCAAAATATTCAGAAAGCTTAAGATGAGTTGTGTTTTTGTACAAAAAACTTAATGACATATAAAAAATGTAATGTATGTATCTTGCTATAAAACTTCCTTTTCATGCGCTGAAAAAATTCATGTTTTATGACAGATCGACAATTTTTGTCGCATCATTCAATAACTTTAGCCATTGCCATTTCGTCGCTTTTCTTATTTTACGAACTGTTGTTTGTAAATATACAAAAAACAACGCGCCAATTATCCATATTAAGATATGTTATATAAGTCCAAATTTGTCATTGAAACAGAGAGAATTTTTAATTTAGATGAGAGTAATTATCATAGATGTTGCAACAGCTTAATTTGCCTCATTAATATAACTTTTAAACATTCTTTTTTTGCGAAACCTCTTACATTTATTTACTCTTGGTTTCACTTTAAAATTGCGCAATTATTCTGATAGAATATAATTTTTTGGCATCAAGATTTGATGTTTTCATTTTTACATGTCTCATCCGTTTTTTACTATGAAGACATGTAAAGTAATCACTTTGTTTTTTACACTTTCAGGACATTTGGAAATGATTTTGGAAATGAATCTTATGTAACCGCGAAGAAAAGAGTCTGGAAGAATTATTTAAGACCACAAAACTCAGACCCCGAATAGTATCCGTATGAATATCGTTCGCATTACTCTGGTATGCATAAAGTTTTACATAAATCTTAGAGCGCGAGTGATAAGCTTTAGTGAAATATGGAAGAATAGACAAACAGAAAAGCCAAAGAATAAGCATTTTACTTACAATGGTTGTGCTAGAAAAACTCCTGTGCTTAGAAAAGGGAAACTAAAATAAGGAACTAAGTATCGATGCTGTTGAAAAGTTAGTTAAAATTTTGGAGTGAATTTACCTGAAATGTCACAAAGATAATTCAAAAGTAAAAAGTAAAAGCAACTTATTGAACAGGATTTCATAGTATGCCGTAAACATTGTAAAATTCGAAGATATCAAATATAGCAAATATTTTGAAAGATAAAATTTTTTACAACAAAATAACATGAAAGCATTTCAACGATAATTCTAATGAGTCAATTAAAGTTTTAAAAGTGGAAGTATGAAACAAGAAACTATAGATTAAAAAAGGTTTGCAAGAATTTTTCTAAAGAGTTATACAAAAACATAGGTGAAATTTAAATTTGAATTAAACTACAAATGAACTCATAAACAACTAATTTTGGACAAATAAATTGAGTTTCTAAACATATTTTGAATCGGTATCATTGTTGAGACCTCAAGTTGACAAAAAAATTCGAAATGAAAGCAATGTAGGTAAAAATGTAGGTGTGAGGGGAACAAACGTACGCGTATTATTTAAAAGATTATAAAGATATTTATAGGATGTTAGGCTAAAAACCCGCTTTAATTAATTTTCAACTGTTTGAAAACAATTTAGCAATTAAAAAGCCGAATAATTCAAACACGCTTTGATAAAACTAACAAAAAAGAAGTAAATACGATAAGAAATATGTTATGGTAAGGTGATTGTAATCCTCCGACTCTTTAGAAAATTTTAAACGAAATCTTTTGAGAAGACCCCTAAATGAGTTAAAGTCGGATGGTTTATAAAATTATCCACAGGTGCTCAATTTTAATAAGTCTTAAAAAACAACTTCAAAATAAAGTTAAGTTAAAATATAAAGCAAAATTAAGTAGGCAAAGTTGGATTTGAACAAAAGCCTTTTTGTTGAAAGCACCTCTTGATACTACTATGCTATCGAGCTTTCACTTATTTATTTAAAATATAATATAAATCTTATCTTTGACCAGGAATATCTCGCGATCACTCATGACAACGCAGCTTAAAATCGGTCATTCTCAGGATAAAAGTGTCCTTTGTGAGTTTGAGCGAACTTTATTGTTGTGCATTTTAATAAAATTTGTTCAAAAAAAAACAAAACAAAAAAATGAAAATTCATCAACAACTTTATTAAAGTTAAATTTTATGAAACAACAAGGAAACTCGCACAAAATTCAGCAAAAGTCTACCGAGTTCACTTAAATCATATTTTGTATAAAGACATTTTAAATAAGAATATTCAATTACAAAGCTTTGGATAAAACGCTTGAGTAAATGAATTTTTAATTTTTTCTCATGTTTTGTTGTTTTTAGGTAAAATTTAATTTAAACATGTACCAACTTTCTTTTCATATAGGCTTTGTATCAATGCAAATTCCAGGTGTTCAAAAAGAAAGTCGAGTTTTTTTAAGTGAACATTTTTCATGTCCAAAATAATAATTTTGTTATTGAAAATTTTTTAATTTCGCGTAAAACAGGGTTAAGGTCTCTGTCTCCGATAGGCAGTACTTGAAAAATATAAAACCGAAGAATCTTTGGCCAGCAAAGTAAAAACAATATTTTAGATATTTCTACTTAGAGAGAGTGACAACAAGAAAAAAAATTAGCAAAAACCTGTGCGTTTTTATCGAGTTTCTAATTTATCGTTGTTTTATGATTGAAACAATTTTTCAAATAACTGTTTTAACATGTGATTTGAGAAGTGAAAAATTTTCGTTAATATGGTGTAGAAAAACACAATTTACATGACATTATTTACATGACGAAGATATATAGCGATAAAAAAGGTTTAGTTTTCTTTTAGGACACCTTGCATTGATGGGAAAGCAAGGGGTGATAAACAAATTTAGAGCTCAAGTAAACTGTAAAGATATACAGTAAGCAGACATACACTCTATTACAAGAAAGAGACGAAATGGGTTATTTCAAAAATGAAATACCAATTCTGGAAAATTATCAAGAAGAGAAGCTTTCCAAAAGACGGAAAGACTCAATATTTGTCACTGGCAAATAACAGCTGACTTTTGCAGTCTTCAAACGAAACAATTCGGCAAAAATATCGTAGAAACGGGTTTTAGCTTGATGAGTTGTTAAAATTGGCAAGAATACAAAAGACGATTTTTTTGGGAATTTGTGAATGGGTCGACCAAAAGTTTATATTTACGCCATTCATTTTCATTTTTTGAATTTTACACAAAATGCAGGAAAAGTTGAATTTCATTCTAATTTTGAATGATTTAAGGTTTTTTATGTCATAAATAAGCAATCGAAAAGTATATCAATTATTTAAAATTGCTTTAAGGCGCCTGCACTTTTTAAAATGTTAGTGAAATAGTAAATGAGTCTAGAAACAAATGCGTTAGGTGAAAAGTTTATATAGAAAAATTAAGACAACCATTTTCTGTATAATCAATAAGTTAATAGCTCTGTTTCCATAATTGGTTGGTCTAGCGAAGGATAGAAAAACTCGCCTCTTTTAATATCTTGTGGGGAATGAACTATGGTGCGAGTTTTATGCCACCACAATTAAGTGTTGAAAGTTGCGAATCTTTCCATCCTTAGTAAGATAGTCCCGAATCGATAAAAATTTTTTGGTAGTGTGTTTTGCTGCAACAATACTTCATACAATAATAAACTATATCTAACCTATTTGGTAAGCTTTGAAAGTAAATACTAATGTAATGCTGCAAAACATAGAAATTTTTTATTGAATCTGGTGTGCATTAATGCCAAAAAATTCTTCGCTTTGTTGTTTTGCGGTAAAGCTTATTTTAAGTAAAATGAAACATCTTTTGGACACGGATATACTTAAAAAATGAAGGATTCATGATTAACAACATAAATATATATGATAAAATTAAGATATAACGTATTGTCAATGAAAGAATGTTTTGCGATTACTTTTATCAAATTAACCGATTTTGTATGATAAAATAGCAAAATATTGCTTCACCGACTGTAAATATTGTCGGGTTTGACGGCTCGTCAATTTAATGAACAAAACATAACGTCATAAGCGCCAAATTTAATGAATCGAGTTAAATTCTGCAATAAGGAAACTAATTGCTTGTTAATACCTGCTTTTTTCTACGATATTCAACACACCACATATCTATCACATACTCCTCCAACATATCCATCTTTTTGGTCACTCAATGATAAATGAGAAAAGATTTGAGTCGATAAAGCTTTAATGAGAATTTAATTCAATTTTGAAAAATATTAACTGATATATAAGAAAAATAAGGTCAAGTTCACAAGTTTTAATTTTTTGCTGGAGCAACTCTGTTAAATTCACTTTTTTGTAAATATGTCGTTTTTATTCATTGAACAACTTAAATATTTAAATACATGTGGATTCTGGACAGAAACATTTCAAAGTGAAGTAAGCTTTTCTTTGTTGATTTCTATCCATATTAGTATGTTAAAGTAATATATTCGATCAATGTTACAAAAAGATTTATATTAAAAAAATATTTTCAATTTCACAGTTAGCATAGCTTAAATGCTGATCACATGAGTAAGGATCAGAAAAGTGTGGAAATGACAACAGGAAATCCTTTAAAAATAAGTGCATTTGTGTTCTACAAAACTTCCAAAATGAAATAACACACAAATATTAATTTGATAGAAATGAACAGATTTCAAAATAAGATGAAAATAATTAAATTAATCTATAACTTCGGAAACTGCGCTAAGCATTATTTTATTGTTGGAAGTGAGATTTTCAGGTAAAAACTCAAACAATTAGGAAGAGTTTCTTTTGCCATTGACAGTAAATCTAACCCTTTTAACATTTCTTACAGGTTATCGGTCGCAATCAAGTGCTGCTAATGCTGATTTTGCAACATCGTGTTTATTTATTTATCAATATTGATCATATATCCGAAAGCTTTTACTTGTTCACTTGAATTTTTTCAAGTTAAAATGCAGAGATGCATTCCAATACAAGTTTAAGTGCAGAGGATTCCTTCTTTGTTAATTATAAACCGTTTATATACAAACATCTATATTTATCAATAAATTAAGTCGGGCAAATAAAGATGGACATAAAATATGTGGCTAACTTTGAAATAAGCTGTTGTCGAGTGCAATATTAATATATAATTTCATTAAAATTATCTCATGAGCAAAAATATGAAATTAATATGAATGAAGGTGTAGTCTACAATCTACAGTCAAAGGCAGAATGTTTTTCGACTGTTTTCATTAATTTACCAGTTTGTATGAATAAGCTATAAAAACAATCTGTCATTGACTGTACTATTAATGAAAAATACAAAAAAGTGAAACTTGCAAGCATAGTGTGTTTCCTCTAAAACCGAACAATTTTAAAATAGTTTTACAGATGAAGGCTTCGGCTAAAATTATTTTAGTTACGACTTAAAATTAGAGTATCTATTAAAGTTTTGGGAAAAATAATCGCAAAAATCAGCCGGCTTTTGCCTCACTGAATCATTATCCGCGAAAATTATACTTTTCTTGCTTACAAGGAAATTACCTTTTGTGCCCGTTCCCGATTTTAATGAAACTTGGTATGCAGATAGAACTTCATTAGTGTATTAAGAATTACCCCCATCATAGGTGCGAATTTTGAGCGTGAAGCAAGTTATTCGCGTGCAAACTTTAACATTAAGTGTTTGGCGAAATTTTTTGTTTTTTCGATTGCGGGCCTAAATCTCAATCGATTCTCATCCGATTAGTTTTATATGAAAGTACTATTCAACTTCTATCTTATAAAAGATGTCTCATAATTCTGTATCAAAGCACTGAGAAATTGCTTTTAAGATGTTTTAACATTAATAATTATATAGATAAAAATAATTTTAGATAGCACATAATGAGTTTAAACATTTAAAACTAATCGGATGAGAATCGGTTGAGATTTAGGCCCGCAATCGAAAAAACAAAAATTTCGCCATAGACTTAATGTTAAAGTTTGCACGCGAATAACTTGCTTCACGCGCAAAATTCGCACCTATGATGGGGGTAATTCTTAATACACTAATGCAGTTCTATCTGCATACCAAGTTTCATTAAAATCGGGAACGGGCACAAAAGGTAATTTCCTTGTTAGCTTTATATAAAAAATGAATGGTTACTATCAGATAAGAACATAATAAACATTTCTTACGGATATTATTACCTCAAAAAATTTAAAAAACGAGCATAAGTTTAGCTTCCTCAATCAAATAAAAAAAGAATTTTTGAAGTGGTGAAAGAAAAGAAAAATTCCGGTAGCGGGAACGTGGTAAATCCGAAGTACAAATTTTCTTGATTTGCAAATTCAAAGTTCTGTAGTAAGTGCAATATTAACATAATTTCGTATCTTAAGAAATTACAATTTTTAATAATTGAACAAAATAGTTAGGTTTTAAAGTACACTGTCCGTCAAAAAACGAGCCACCTTCGATTTCGGCGGACACGTGAAAAAAGCATTGGCACTTCGTCTTGCATTATTTACCGCTAAACAAAACATGCTTTTCTGAGTCAGGTGACCAATTTGTTTGGCATTTTTAGGATTGCAAAAATTTTGACCATTTCCTTAGTAACGACCATAGATTAAAACAGAAAAATTATAAAATAAATGTAAAAAATAATTCATTGTGAAGTGATTCTCTTTTTCTGGATAAAGTAGTAAAGTTTTGCACATATTAATATCATCTTATCCAACGAAAATTAAGGTTTTGAATAGAAAAAATAGCATATTAATGTGGTCACGATTGTATCTGAGTTTTATCAATTGTATGTGTCTAAAGAAGGTTTAAAAATTAATCAAAAATTTAATTAAAATTTACTTTGGTGAATGTATGGCTAAAACAAACGAGTTCTATTTAGAAATTTTCATTACGATGTGGAAAACTAAACATGACTGCTTTGAAATGATACTCAATCGGTTTTTAAAACACTGACTTTGACGCTTGAACAGGAAAGAGTAACGGCCAGATTGATAAAATAGCAAATTTCGACTATAAGATGTCTATCAAAGTAATGCTTTTGAATTTATGCTAAAATGAGAGGCATTAGATGGTTGTTTAATGAAAGGCTAAGCAAAATTTTCAATTCAACTAGACATTTGAAATATTAAATTTGAGAACAGAGTGTAAATGACAAATAACAAAAACAGATAAAATGAACTTTAAAATAATACAATGCCTAAGCTTTGAAATATAATTGCGTTTAAAATAAGAGAGTTGTTGATTACAATTCAATTTAAGGTAATTTAAAATGCATTAATCATGTATCGCTTACAGTTGACAATCAAAGCATTTTTTCTAAAATATGGCTAAATATTATTGAGGCATTGTGCCAGCAAAAGACAGACGAGAGAATGGCAAGCACCCAACTGTCAACTAGCAGGCAGAAAATGTAGAAAATAGCAGAAACATGTTAACAAGTTCAATAGGAAAGCTTCGCTGCGAGAGATGCTCGCATGTGAACAGCGGAGAGATAGAGAGAGAGAGAGACATAGAGGAAAAGCGAGAACAAACTTTGAAAACGAAATGATCACAGCGAGAATATGGAATGCGTGAGAAAACAAACAAGTGAAACACATAATTGCAGAGGTGTAATAAATAGTTAAACGAATAAGCTTCACAACAAATGCGTCGAAAGCGAAATTAAAAATAGAAATCGCAACGGTGCGCGAGAAGGATTGACACCAACACCAATGTTGAACGCGTGTTCTGAGCATTTGAAGAAAAATAGCGATGGCGAGAAAGGTTTCGCAATTATTAAAAAATATGTGGTGCAACACGTGATATCCTTGAAACAATTACGGAAATAAACAATAGTCGCTCACAATCAAATCTAAGAAAGCGAAGATTTGTGACAAAAATAGAGAAATGTCAGCTATATGAATATGTTCATTGTTTTTTAAGCGATGGCACGTTACCAACTGTTGGTGTGATTGTCAAGAAAAGTTATTCGACGAGCATCTCTTTGTCCTACTTTCGCTTCAAGCATTTCCGCCTTTTTACACAGATTTGAGTTGTTTTCGATTAAAAAGCGAGGTGCGAGTAGCAAAAAACTCTATCCTCGATACAAATTTCGCTCGCATTTCGAAAGTATGCTTCGATTCCGACAATTTTCAAACTGCTCGTCAGCGCGACAATCGCTTCTCAGTCTTCTCAACCTGCAATTTGGACTGAATCCGAAAATGCAGCCCACTCAATATTCACCGCATCTCGAACCAAGAAACAGCAAATACGCTAACACTTGCAATCAACATTAATCACTCTCATTCAGTCACGTATACTAACACTTCTTCAGCTCGAATACCACTTTTATTAAGTTCAAACTATTTTTTCAGAGTAAAATTGACAAGCTTCGACAGCATCTAGCACAAAAAATAGTGCAGATTCCATTTGCAAAAGCTTTGCACCAGAAAATGAAAATGAGTTAACTTCAAACCGTGATTCTATTTAAGGTTGACAAAATTTTAGGGTTCAATTCAAAAGAGCTGTGAAGTTGCACTTCAGACACGATTTTAATCGCTCGCTTCAAGTGAGTTTTAATTTGCGAATTTTAAACAAAAGGGTTGCGCGGTTTTTAAGTGCAATCCTGTTAATTTAAAAAAAAGTGGTTAAAGACTGCAGTCAAACGTCAAAGACTGAAGTCAAAAAATGCATTCAACGGAACAATAGGAAGTGCTCGGCATGATCTTTTACCTGACAATACAAAGGAAAAACAGAATTGAACATAGAGTACAACATAAAATATACACTGTAGACTACAATGTAGACTACATAAAACCTAAAATGAAGATATTTTTTAGATTGTTTGTGCTTTTGAACACTATCTCTAGTATCAAGAAAATTTATCTCAGGAAATAATAGAATAATTACTGAATTATTCGAGGTTCTTGCCTTCTCATGCGTTATTTGCGCTTCGTTTTCGGCGAATGAGTTTGCATGGATCAAAAAGTAGTGCCGAGTTGAGCCGAGATCTGTTAAGCGGATGTCATACATAATAAAGGTAAAGATAGAAATAATTTTATGCAATATTAGAAATCGAGGTAAACAATTTTGAATGTAATTGTTTCTAAATAAAAAGCGATGCCGAAACTAACGAAATCGAAAATTCGAAACCGATTCAACGATCAGGAATTAAACATTTCCTGTCGTGTATCGGCTCAAAACAATTAATCATTGCGCGAACACTGATTTTACACCGCTTAATACTGATCACTGGATAAAATCGAATGAATCGCAGCTAAAATATTTTTACAATTACAAAAAATGAGCTTTTTTCAAAATAACAATGTTCACGAACACAAATAAACAGCTAGACGAAGGTTAAGTAAATTTCATACAAATAAACGATCGAGAAAGATCGAGATTGAACAGCTCTAAGGTATCAGTCAAAGTACAAGAAGTGAGCGTCAAGAACTCACCTGCACTTGAATTACAATGCTCGCAAGAAAACGATTCCTCAGTATTTTTATCGAATGCTTGACAATCTAACATTTCTGTGAAGGTGACGTTGAATATGCCACCAGCAGCAGGAAGCCCGTCGAAATGGGATCCGTAGTCGCGAAATTGAACATGAAAAATTTCTTTAAAACTCGACTGCAAATAAAAAATTTCTTGTATTCCGTTGAATCAATGTCACTTTAGCCGGAATGCGATTGAAGGAAGAATTGTTTCCGATTGTGAACGTTTAACACAATAGTTCGCTGATTTTTCTAATTAATACAAAACTATAATTTCGATATCGATACTAACAAAGCGAAGAGTTGGTTTTTCGCATCAGCTCAACAAAAATAAATATCTGTTCAAAGAAACATATTGCAACTAATACAAATAGTCGCCGGTTGTCTTCTCGATTGCTTTCCGGACGACTGTTCAGTTTTGATGTGCAACAATGAATAAACTGAGAGCAAACTTGCATTCGCTTCTCATTTGCTTTCTTGGCTGATTCTTGCAGATATTAACACTCCTCGTATCTTAAAATAGACACTCGAATGCAAAATAATCAACTCCATCTCTTCTTCTCTGTCTTCGTTTGCGTTCCGCAGAAGAAAAGTATTGCGGTCGAAGCATTTTATTCAATCAATCGTCCGAATACCAACAGATGGAAAGTGATCGAACCATGGAAGAACATGAGTTTTTAGATTAGAAAAAAGCTTTTTGAAACAACTGCATAATCAGTGAGATGAAAATTATCAATTTTGATCTGCTTTTGGGATAAATCAGAAGATAAATGTCCATTATATGAGTGTCCATTGGTTGAGAAGTTATGCAACAATTGTTTTGTTAAAAGTAACAAACAAGTGAGTCAAAACAATTTTTTAACTTTCGAAAAGTAAAACTATGCAAATTGTTGAGTGGGTCGAAAAGGCGTCGGTATTTTGGCAGGACTTTCATTCCTCTTTCTAAGTCTGACATATTTCTGAGATCGTTTCGTAATCAACGACTTTTGAGATAAATAGCGATTTTATTAAGTCAAAAGTTTGCAACAGGATGTTACTAAATTGAAATTCAGCAGTCGAAGCAATGGATGAATCGGAGTGGAAATTTACGTGAAAGAGATTTGGCCACAATGGAAAACAAAATATTCAATATTATCTCTTCGCTTTAAAAGCTACTAAATCGCAGCACCAAATCTTTGGACAATCTTGTGTGAAGGGCTCTTAATTCTCAAAGATACTAAAGTGAGGGGCTCAAGTTTTGTATTTGTCTCTTCTCTTTTTTTCACATTGACAGGGATCAAGATGAAAGCAACTGACCAAATTGAAAATTTCATTCACATGGGCAACAGTGTGAAAATCAATAATGAATTGAATTGAAGTTTTTTAACTGAATGAAAATTGATGTTGAGCAGAAAAAAGCTCGAACCATGGCGAAAACGTTCGAAAAGCCCTCTTTCACTTTCTATTTTAAGGTTGAGATGCAAAAATAAAATTAAAGCAAACGATAGTTCTTAACGGAGAGATAGAGCTTTCTTTTAAGAATATTACACTAATACAGGACAACGACATTCGGCAAAGCTTTTTACTCAATAATTTCTCGTCAGAGGCGAAAGATTTCATTCATTTACTTCCTTCTATTCTTATTCATTCCTCCTTTCATTCTTTTCAAACTAAAGTTGAGTGCAGTTTACACATCGCTATTTTAATTAATACTACGTTAGATAAATGCTTCAAAGGCGTGAGGCGTTGCGATAAATAACAATACACGCAGCGTGAGATTTAGAGCGAGCGAGATTTAAACGCGCTGAGAATTAAGTGATATATCTCAAGAAATACCAATGCGACACCGATTCGAATCGCATTTTGCAACGCATACAATGAACATTCGCCCATAAAATTCGCAAATGAGTAGGTGCTTTGCATTGCTAAGCATTTTTAGAACTGAAGATCGCAAAATTTAAAACAACTTTTGCTTCGCACGTCTTAAGATTTTTTTTTGCCTAAAAAGTTGAGACAATTTTTTCTTTATTACTTCGGGACTCTAATTCATTTCGCGTTACTCACATCTCTAGAACTTCAAATGCCAAATGAACATAAACTGTTTATTGAACAACAAAACTTTTTGCTTAAGTGCTACTTTAAAATGTTTCATCTTATAATCGCTTTCCGATAAGCCAAGATTTAGAATCTTCAGTTAAGAACTTGAACATTAAACATTGAGACGACGAACATTATAGTGAAGGCCAGAAAGATCGTCATACTGTTTAAAATAAAGCGATATAAAATGTTCACTGCTCAACATAAAACTCTGCGAAAATTTTAATTATCGTCTAATGCATGTTCGCATGGCATTTGTGTTTAACAATCTAGTGCATACCAACGTTTTAGCATTGATTTTGATTTAAACAAATATAAATCATTTTAAAAAACTTCAAAGCTGTTGAAAATTTCCATCATAAACAAAAAGTTAAAGTTTTAATGAAAATATTTAGCAAAAACAATGAAAAAGTAAAATTAAAAAGCAAAGACGTATTAGCTAATCAGTTCGATAAAAACAAAATGAATATTTGTGAAATGTTTATCATCACCTTTAAATTTTTATTTTGACTTTCGATTCCAAACAAGATAATACTT
>NCKU01001027.1:0-29948 GCA_003675995.1 Dinothrombium tinctorium | reverse complement strand
TATTTTCTTCAATAACTTTTCAAATAGAAATGCTAACAATTCAACAATTAGTGCACAATAAAGAAAGAATTATATCGGCTAATCACTTTGGCGTTATCATTTTTAAAAATGAACACTCCACTGACATTTCGTTTATTACATCCGATGGTTTGCATTTCGGCGATATTTTTAATATTTTCAAAAATATATGGTTGATAACACTATTTATATGTCTTAAATATGAAATAAAAGGAAATTTTGATTAAAATTTAATTGGGCAATGTTTCAGTCTAAAGATGAATGTTTGTATAGTTGATATTTTGAACATTGTGCAAATGATCGTTTTCCTCTATTTGTGGAATGTCAACAACGCGCAGAGAGCGAATATTTGGCAAATAACTTTTCAAAATGTGGATCAAAGTGTTGTAATCGACGCATATGGAACTCTGCGGAAAATTGTACTCGCATAAATCGATTCCATGTCTTGAAGCACAGCAGTGCCGCGATCGGATTTGGGTCTGTTTATTACACTGTTTATATGTATTAAATTTTAAATGAAGCAAAAAAATTTTGGTTAAGTATTTACTACTTGTCAGAAAGTTGCCTCTTTTTTAAGAGGTAACTTTTGATCGCTTTTTCGTATTCGAGTGATTCTTTTACAACATTTAAAAGCAATTATATTTGTTTAGTTTCTAAATTGACATAATGAATTAAAAACAGTTTTCACACAATAAGTGTGCAATTGATGGAGAGTCGCAAGCTAGCACTCTTAAAAATAAAAAACGTTATAAAATGCTTAAAGTTTTAATGTTTCTAAAAGCTAATTTTAAAGTTTCGCCACTTTGTTATTTTCAAAACGAAATGAAATCAATCTGAAAAAGTAAAAATTAACACTTTGCAGCCGCTTTTCGGCGCAAAACGCCGGTTGTCACATTCTGAGATGCCTTTTTGAATATAACAAGTTTATGGTGCGCTCCATATACTGTCATATCTATATTTCGAATGTTTTTGATATTTTGATTACAAAAGCAATATTTAACTTTGAATTGACTTCTAAATGGATTTTAAATTAGCAAAAATTCAAATTTTTGAACAAACATTTGCAAATGTGAAATTGAATAGAAATCTACAGTATTTTGATTCAAAAATGGCGCTTTATTTCTGACTTGATTATTGCGAATTCGAACGCGGCTAACGTGAAAATCTGAAAAATGTTCGAATTGCATTGAGAATGGCAGACGTTAAAGTCGCCGACTTATTCAAAAAGAACGATCTTTTAGAGTTGATTCAAGGGTTTTAAGGTAAGTTTGAAAATGCAGCGCTGCATTTACACTTGTTTTAGCTCAAAGATCAAAGAATTAATGAAATAGAATTGAAAATGTTATATAAAGAAGTTATCGACTCAATGGTTCCACAAATTGGCCTTCGATTATGCCTTTGGAGTGCTTTGCAAACGCTTATCAAAAGAGGAAAGAAGAAATGTGAAATGTTTGAATTTAATTCAATGTGATTACACAAAAAAAGCGATTTCAATACATATTTTGATTAATATGATGGCGTTAATTCACTTTAAAAAGGATAAGTATTTCGGTTATTACTAAGACCTTTGGACAAATAAAGACGCTTTCTTCAAGCTAAGATCTACCTGAATTTGACTCTTTTCTAATATCATATTCAGAATCGGGAAGAGGAATTACTAGCCACCATCGAAAACTAGTCGCAAAGTACATTTATCTACACTTATCGGAATATTTTTTGCTGTAGATCCCATCATTCTCTCTTCGACTAGTGTGCTAAGAGTTTTTCAAAAAGTATCAACACTCAAATGATGGCTCTAGAACAGGATACGTAAGATATATGATGCCACTACCTTTAATTTTTAGGTGAAACTCGTGCAAATGAAGCTTTTGGATTGTTATATGAAAAAATCAAAACTGATTTAATGGCAGCAATCGAACAGTTACTTATGAAGTCGGGTGACACAGATCTTCCGAAAGAAGTGAAAATAATAAAAGAGAACGTTGAGCTGTAAATATTAAATGAATCTAAAAGATTGTAGAGCTCAAAAATAAAAATTTTTCTTTAATGAAATTTTTATTGTTTCTCGAAATATTGGTGTTATAAAGAAAATTAATTTTTCAAATAGGTTTAAATAGAGCGCTCTATTCAACTTTTTATTCCATCAAATTTATCACTTTAAACTGTACACACTTATTTTCATATTCATTTTTAGTCAATCCATTTTTGTATTTTCGACATTTTAAATTGCATTTTGCGGAATTCGCAAACTCAATATGTTTTGGTAAAAAAAGGCATTTTATTGCGCCTTCGGCATTATAAGTGAAACATTTTTAAGAGTATGCAGAACCGTCGTTTAACAAACGATAACTTTTAACACAAATGGACTATTAATACAAAACAAAACGAGTCACACTGAAATCACTCATTATTTGCACGCATTAATTCCACATTTTTAAAGTGAGTTTTGAAAAAATATTTGAATTTTTTATAAACAAAATGAACATTTTACTTTGTGTTGAAATTCAACTGTTTAAATCGCTTTTAAATGGGATAAGAAAGCACGAAAAGCTGTGTTTTATTTGCTGATCACCGTTCGAAAGGCGAGAAAACAATATGCATGGCTGCAAAACATTTTCTGAGGCAATAATGAATCTGTTGAATTAAGAATCCTCGTTACATGGCCAAAGAATCAAAGTTAGAATAATGTTGAAGTGTTTACTTTTGCTTCCGACATTTTTAAAAATTATTTCTTTCTCTTTTTTGTGCTAACTAATACAAAAGAGACTTAATTAACTTGTAATAAAATCGTCACTCACATGAAAAATTAAAACTTCTTCACTTATTTAAACACATTTTACCATCCACCTTCACTCGAATATACTGAATCCTGTTTATTTTATGACGATCGGGCCTTGTCGTCACAATAATTTAGATCCGATGAAAACGCAATGGATGTTTAGAGTTAGACGAACACTTTATTATTGACAAAACACGAGAACTCTTTTTCGACACGGCGTCATAAAGTGAAAGTCCATTTCTTTCAAAGTGTGTTGTGTTTCGACTCGAAAAGTGAATCGAATTCAATTTTGAATTTAAGTCTCCGACTTAAAAATCGAAAATGAATATTAGACAGTTGCAAAAATTGTACCCCCGCCATATCCCGACTACCACCACTCAGAAGTTGCTGCTTGCGATCGGATCCTCGGCGACCGCTTTGATCGATCCTCTACGAGACGGTATCAATTCAATACAAATTGCTGCGATGTTTGCTTTATTTTCATTTCAAAATATTCAAACAATAGATATGGTCGCAGTTTCGGGCGAAGTTTTGGGCGGAAATGCGTTACGAAAAATGTATCGACAGATGCGTTCGTCCGAAGAGGGAAGACGGGTTCTAATCGATAAGCCGATTATCAACACCAAAGTTGTCGATTTGAACGAATTGTCGCGTTTACCGAAAGGTACTTTTGGTGCGGAATACGTTCGTTTTATGACAGAAAATGTATGATATGCAATGAAAAATTGACCGAACATTTGTCGCTCTCTTTTACAGAAAATAAGCAGTGACACACGAAAGCCGGTTAAGTTCGTGGACGATCCAGAGTTGGCTTATGTAATGCAAAGGTATCGCGAAACTCATGATATGGTTCACGTGTTGACAGCCATGCCGATCTCTTTACCGGGAGAAGTGGCGGTGAAATGGATTGAGGCCATTCAAACAGGACTACCAATGTGTTGGGGTGCAGCAATATTTGGACCTTTGACTCTCAACCGAGAAGAGAGAAGGGATTACATCCATCACTATCTTCAATGGGCTTTGAAATGTGGTCACGAAGCAAAACCTTTCATTACTTATTATTATGAAAAACGGTTGGAACAAAATATCGATGATTTGAGGAGAGAAATGAATATTCCTTTACCTCTGCCTCATTTGCGATGAATCAATCTTTTTTTAGATCGATTGAACGACTCTCGACAAGTTTGAAAAAGCCACAAAGTGTGGATAAAGCAAAGCTTTCAAATGTTTAATAAAAATGTAAATTCTACTTTTTGTAGTATGATTTGTACCAAAGTAAAGTCAAGAGCAAACTCAATGAATACCTACATAAATGAAATTACAGGGAGCTTTTTCAAAAGACTATACCCACCAAGTGATTATATAATTCATGTGCTCATTTCGTAAAGAAACTTTAGTTTGTCCTCCAATCGGTCCCCCTTTCACAGTACTATTTTCATCGGCGTCTAAGAAAATTGGTAATGTTCCTAATAGTTCAGCTATTTGTTCAATATCGCGATGATGAAACTGTTTAACGGCAGGCTCATTTTTAAGACCAAAAGGTGGTCGCTAAAAATTTTGTAAACTAGTAAAAAACTAAAATAAATAGAATTTTACTTTCTCTGATTCGCGCACGACACCAATAATCGTGACTTCATCATTTACTTGTCCGGCTTCTCGTGTTTTCGGGTCAAGTTTTCTACGAGGAACCCATCCCCTGTTTATCAATATTTTGCCTCTGCCATCACTTAATTCGAATGGAGTGACAACAAAATAACCGTTGGTGGCTTTACTAAAACTCGAGATGAGACCACCTTCTTTTTTCTCATTTTTGGTGATCAAATTTCGCGGTCCTATATAAACCTCTTGCGAATGGTCAAACTTACCTTTTACTTTCACTTTACGATAAGACATATTTTGCACTTCACTTAAACTGAAAACAGAAATAAACGATTGTGAAAAGTTTTGGCGTCGAGAAATTTGCGTTTACTTTTCCGGCAAATCGACGGGAGGCAAATATAAATTATCTTCTAACTGCTTGATAAGATTCAATTTCCAGGTCCTTCTCTTCACTTGCCAAGTACCCAAACCGAAAGCAGTGACCGGAAATATCTGAAAGACAAAATTTCAAAATGCGAGCGTTTGCGAAGAGACACAAATAGTTACCAAAAGCCAATAATTTCCCGGTTTTTCATATCGCAATTTAGGAGCTTTCAACACTGTTGTGTTTTGAGTGCTCATTGCGCGCTCTTTGCTTAAACTCAAACCGCTTTTTATTAATTTAAAATATGTTTTTTTAAACCGAGAATTCATTGCAAAATTCGTCTGCTTTCACAATTGGAAACATTGAGGGGTCGTCGTGTAATTTAAAAGAGAAGCGTTTACTTAAAGTAAACAAACTTTTGCAAGTTTTTCGTTATCTGAAAAAAAGATTAAAATTTTAACCACATAGAAAGACAAATTTAAGCAAACATATGGTCTATTTCATCAAAAAATGCATAAAAAAGGGTTTCATCAAAAATTGTGATTAACAATAGAATAACTTCACTTGTAGGAATATTTAAATCCAATTATAAAATTAGAAAGATTAAACATTTATTTAAGATTAGATCAAATCCGCAAACATTTCGCTTTTAATTGCTCACAGTGTGGTAATTATTTTTTTTTTATACATTTGAGACAAATGTTTAATTTCTGTTGAGCAATTATTTCTTATCTTCTTTATTGTGATATCTAATGCTCCACGTTAACAAAAGTATTCCATAGAAATGCTTGTAAAGATGTTTCGTTTGTTTTCAAAGAAATTGATTCGGTTTTTATCCGCAAACATTTGAGTGGCTCGTTAGTTTTATACTTGTTTCCGTCTCGATCGCTTAATTAGTGCAATTTTTATATTATTATGTGTTCATCGATAAATAAGAGCAAATCGTTTACGCTAAAAGTTTTCGAGAAACGATTTCTTTTTATGTTTTACACATAAAAGCGATTGCAAATCCGCTTTCACTTTCATCATTTTCTTAATTGTTTTAGACTTTAAACGAGTGTTTTAAATGATGTTGTAATCGTTGAAAAATGAATAACACTTCGAACACATCCTCCACCTTTCTTGATGATGAGCCGAATCATTTTGTTCGCGATATATTTCTTCTCATTTTATACAGTGTGACAGCGATTCTCGCTTTATTCGGAAATTTTCTCGTTTGTCGAATAATATTTGCGAGAAATTCAACGCTTAGAAACTCTACCAACATACTTGTCGGAAATTTGGCCTTCTCCGACATTATTGGAGGAATCACAATTCCTGGACAATGGATATTTTGCTCTTCATTTGCTTTGGATACTTGGAGATTAGATTTTCCATGCGCCGTAAGCAAATCACTTCAAGTACTTTCATTTTATATGTCTTCCTTGATAATGATGCTGATTGCTATAGAAAGATTCATATCAATTATGTATCCAATGAGTCCTCCGTTTCGGAGTAAATTATTTGTTACCATTACTTGGATTGTGACCACGCTTTTCGTTGCCTCCTCGATGGGATCAGCGAAAATTTTTGAATATTTCACTGGCGAGCGTTTGATCAGCTGCAGGATTGTGCTTCAATTCAAGAAGCCATTTGATAGTGACAGTATGCGGACGCAGCGAGTTTGGGGAATCTGGATGGGTCAGTACTTCTTACCGTTATTTGTCACTGGTGTATTGTACGCGATTATCGCGCATAAAATTTGGACGCATAAAAAATTGGGAATCTCGTCTAATTCTGCGGAAAGAGAGCGCGAGGCGAAGAAAAAGAAAATTATCATAATGTTAATCATTGTGGTTTTGGTGTTTGTCATCTGTTGGCTGCCATTGCACGCGCTAAATTTTACCGATTACGTTATTAAGAATTTAGAAAATAGAAGCGACGACCGTAAGGGCGGAAAACTGTGTAATGACTCGACCGTTTACTTTTTGCTTTATTGGTTTGGCATTAGTTCGTGTTGCTACAATCCGTTTATTTACTGGTGGATGAATGCCGAATTTCGACAAGGTTTTAAGCGCTTTCTACCTTCTTTCATTAAAAATTGTTCGCCTCACGAATCGAACAGAGAGGAAGAAAGCGATGTTCAACTTCAGAATAGGGTTATTACAGATTCTACGAGCCAATGATAACTTCATTTTTAAATTTCAATGAATCTCATTAAAAATGAAGCAAAAGTTTTTAAGAGCAAATTTTCATCATATTTGAAAATATATAATTTAAAGTCGATTATAAAGATATTTCAAAATCATTTTTTCATAATGTAAATCTTTCCCTCGTAGATTTTACAAATTTAATTTTCCAACTTATTGTTTTGATGAAAAATAATCTTTTCCTGATCTTATTATTTTTATGTCAAATTAACATTCGGCAGACTTTATTATGATAAAAAAGAAGAGCGAATTATCTCATTAGTTAAGTATGTCGAAAAGATAGGTAACGATGCAAAGTTTCTTTTCATTGTCCTTAATCTCTATAGCTTTCCTTTGAGAAATATAACCATTAATAGTATTATTAATTATGATATATTAGTATGATCGCTTGATTATTTTCATGTTTATTCTTTATCTCGCTGCAAGCTCTCTTCTTATACCTCAGCTTTATTTCATTAATGCTTCACGAAAAGCGTTGAGGATTTTCGGAGAGCAAAAACTTAAGTGAGTGAATGCGTTAAAAAAATTGCAATACGTTGACCATCTGCTTGATGAGGGTCATAAGCAGAGCTAGCGCTTGTTTTGGTTTATTCTCACTAAAAACTTTTTCTCATTAACTTTCACATTTATAAAATGATTTTGTTAATTTTTATACATTTTCATAGTTTTCCGAAAATTAAAGCTTTACTACAGGAAACACATAATGCGTACACGTATGTCATGTTTTCGTGTGAAGCAATTTGAGTTTTGAAAAATAATTTTTTATAGGAATAATAGTCGACATAAATTATTAGCTTTTTACACGAATTCTTGACTCTTTTGCTTGTTGTCTTAACGTTTAACCGTTGTGGCAAACACCCTCACACACGCAAACACATTACTAATTGTAAATTTTAATAATTTTGAACATTGCATTTACCGATTAGATTGTAATGCCTACCAAAAAAAGAGCATAAATAAATCTGACCATAGCGCTGGCAATCAGTAGGTGCTTGAGTTTCAAAGTGTTCACTTCACTTCCCTGCGCGAATCTCCACACCGTTGTTTAAAAACTATAAAACGAGTGAATTTTGAGAAATAAATTTTATTACCACATTGAATGCTTTGATTATCAACAGGTTTGATTTAGTGCTTTTTACTTTCATCTGGAAGATAAGTGTGAAGTGAATATTTCTTGTTGCTATTTCATTTATAAATAAGTGTTTTTCCTTTTCATAATAAAACATAACTTTGCGTTCTACTTTAAAAAAGCAAAAGTATCAACGTGTGTGTTAAACTTCTGGCTTTAAACTATAACAACTGCGACTTTGATCATTTTTAGGTCTCATTGGAACCGGGATTTGAAGTTCGAATGTGTTGCCAGAATCTGCTGATGTTGTAGCATTTATACTCGCTGAAGAAGACTTTCGCTCGAAACTGCTTTCGCTTCTATTTTCACTCTTATTTGACATTTGACTTTGACGACGTTTGGAAGCCCAATTCGCTGGTCTCATTGAATTACCGCGACTAATGAAAGTCTTTTTCGATTTGATAGGACTCGGCCGAATTAGATACACAATATCGCCTTCCTCAAGATTCAAATCACAATTCGGATTTATGATCACGTACGAAAGGCTGTCACGCTTTGCCGTTGGATTATCTGGTTTACAATTATAATCAAACTGATCACTCAATTTCTGCTAACGCACTTCTTATTTACCGTAATCACTGTCAGAAAAGCCAAGATCTTGCATTCTATTTTTGACTAAATTAATGATCTCCTGACGCTCAATCTCTTCGACGAGCTGCTGATAGCGTAATTTTTCATTTACAACAGGGAAAATGAAGTCGAGATTAATCTGAAAAACGAAAGACATGTTGCGCTACAGAGCAGCATAAGTGTGAAATCGCTCATTTACCGTAGTGTCATTTGAGCTCTGCGTATTTTGCGTCCGGTAAATACCGATCGGTACCTCGCAACTTGTCGAGCACAGTTTCTGATACAAGCGCCCGTAAGTTCTTATCCAAAGATCGTCTTTAGCAATTTTTATGGAAGACAAGAAGCCAGAGCCCGGCGCCTGATCGATGCCTAACAATAATCTTATAATGGTAATTACATAATCTTTGACGAATGCTTGATAAAGAAGTGTGTCGAGCATAGAAGCGCTGAACACGGAGCCTGCTGCAAATGGAAGGCGGAACATGTATGATATGTGAGAGCCGCGTTCCTTCTCGAGCTGCGAGCAAACGAGATTTTCAATTCTATTGAATAGAAAGCATAAAAATCAATTTCGTACCTTTTCCATTTTTGATAAAGATAAAGCGTAGACGTCGTGCGCCCGGAACTGCATGAATCGCATATTCGACGACTGACTTAATTCGGTTATAATGCGAACACTCGGAAACATTTTGAACATAGTCTGAACTGCAACAATAGTGTTGCAATCAGCCAAATAATCTTCTTCAGCCGAATTGCTGCTTTCTTTATTCACGACAACAACAGCGTCGGCCGTGTTTATTCCGCTTCTAATCAGATCGTCGAGACTTGAAGAAAGCAGAAATTAATGAATCGAGAATTGAATCCGAGTCTCAAACATACTTATCGATCGAGCCTTGCATCCAATAAACCATCGGAAACCAGGATATCGCATCGATAAACGCCGGGTGAGGAAGTTGTTCAAGAAGCAGCACAATTGGGCGCAGCGATTGCGGAGAGTGAAAGTACGCTCGCAGAGGAACGATAAAATTGTAAATGCCGTTTGAGGCGAAGTCAGCCGCCAGAATAATGCACTTATTTGACCAATTGTAGTCATTTATACTGACAAATGTATTGTGATCACATGAGGCAGAGAGTTGAAGGCAACAACAAGGCTTTTTCTCTCGTAAAAGATAACAAAGTGTCGGACTCACGCCAACATAAGGAGAACAGGGCGGAAAACCTTTTACGATTCTGTTGGTTTCAACACAGCGTCAGTCTCTCGATTACCACTAAGCTTTCGAAACTTACTCTGATCCTTCGCTTGTATTTATCAAAGGAATTTCAAAATTGTCCTTTTGACTTCCATCCACTTCTTCTTCCTCCTCTTCGAGCGACTCGTTGCCGAACATAACCGGGACAGCGGCGATACTCGGTCGTCTTCCTCGCGCGGCGACCACATCGTTCGCCGCACCGAACTCAATTTTCGGTATTTCGAGTTGATTCGAAGACTTTTTCGTGATCGCTTTCTTCGTCTTCGACGCAAATTCGGACACCGCTTTTTTGATACGCGTCGACGAGGAGTCATTCGAGTTTGGATCGTCGAAATCCATAAGACTGCCGAAAATGCTGCTGCTTTTACGCCTGCCGCTCATCGACAGCATGTCGATTATCGAATTCTTTTTACTCGAATTAGCATCGCTCAACATATTACTGTGGCTGCTGATTGAGCTCAACTTTCTTATTATATCGACCTCCTGCACTTTTAACAGTTGATCCCCGGTGCTAGTCGCTGTGCTCGTTTTGCACTCTGAAATTTCCGCTGCATTTTTCGACTCCGCATTCAGACTCGTCATCAAGCTTTCTGGAACGGGAGCGGGAGGGTTCGTGCCGGTCGAGAGAAAAGCGCTGTTTTCTTCTTTTGCGATGTTCAAGTAGAAGCAAATGTCAGACGACTTAAGCACGTATGTCGGGCCAGGGTTCAGCATTATAGGCCAAGTGCCACGCATATCGGTTTGAATGCCAATTAAAGCGACTCCGTATCTAAAGAACAAATGACGCTCGTTAGGGTAATGATTCCGCTAATTGCTTCTGTTACATTGTGTTTTTATTCAATTAAGTCACTTTCGCTTAATGCAAGCTTAAACAATTAAGCGAACGCGAACTAAAGTCCGTTTAAACTTTTTCTAAAAGAAGAAAGGTAGAGAATCGAATAGGAGAAACGCGGTCTTCTGTTTACCTTAAAGAGCTTAAATTTCAAATTAAGAAAAACTTTTCATCAAGCGAATCGATTCAAAATTTCTTTGAATAGGAGCTTCAAAAATGAGATAAAAATTTTTATTTTTTAAACGACGTAAAACTGAATAAATCGAATTTAGATTTTGAAATTCGTGAATATTTTTGAGTAATTTGATAAAGTAAAAATATTTATGCGTAATTTAAATTTAATCATTTTCTCATAAGCAATAAAAATTTTGCATTTAATTTAGTGCTAATGGTGATTATAGTGAAGAGATAGAGCAAGTTTGAAATAAGTTCACTTTTTACATTTAAAATTTGACGAAAAAAACTGCAAATCATTAAAAATGTAAAATTGAAATAACAAAATGCATGTAAAGTTGATCAAAGTTGTGATCACTTACTTTCTATGCGAATGAAACGACGCATAGGTGAAGCTTTTTCCTTCGTACTCGCCAAAGAATCGACTATCGCCTAATTTAATGTGATATATTTCATTGCCCGAACATTTACCGTATAACCTGTGCCAAGCTTCTTCCGATGTTTGGCCCTCCCTTTATTGCGAAAAATAAACTTAGAAATGGTTGTTTGATGAGCATTTTCTCATACTGTCCTCTCGATGTGTGCAATAACAATGTAACTAGAGTGGACGTTCCCGGTATGAGACAATTGTTTGCCAATAAAGCGTATTTAAATTCATCTTCGCATACGACGTGCTCTGAAAAGAAATGTTTGTTTATTTGCTTTGCGAGTTCGCGTAAATACCTGCAAAAACAACGTGAATCTTATTTTCAGGTCGATAAATCTGAACGTACTGAGGAACGTTCGGTGCAAAATCGCGTATGGCCCACGATCGCAATATCGTGTGTTCATCCTGCGAAGAAATTTTCTTTATTAATTGAAAAAAAGAATTGAAAAGTTCAAATGGTTTGATGAGAGCAAAGAAACGTGCAAAATTTCATGATGAAACTTGCCTGAAAAATTAGATTCGTGAACAAATGATCTTCTTGTTTTTTAGGGCAATTTCAGTTTTAATGCTTATAAACAATTTAATATTAACTCGTGAGTTAAATAGAAAATTTAAGATTAAAATCTAAAACATTGCTGTTATTAAATTTCCAATTTGAAAATTTCTTTTGACTTTTATCGTGAAAAAATTTAAAAGCTGAAAAATTAATGTTTAACACGTCATTTACTTTCAAAAAGCTTTTTGTCATTTCTCACAAGGCAAGGTTTTTAGGTGCCAGTCATTTGAAGAAAATTGCTTTTCAATTAGCTATTAAGAAACTAAATCGAATAGCGATAGTCTTTTCCCTCAATTATCTATACTCATGAAAAATGTCGTGCAAAAATTTAAAAGACGTGAATAAATATTTGAATAAAATAATGAAAAGCGTGAAAAGCTCGATAGCACATAGGTAAAACGCCGAGCTTTCAAAAGAAAAGCGCTGAGCTAGATTCCAATAGACTCTAATGTTAAATTTTGCTTTTTATTACAAAACTGCTTGAGTATATTTGCTTTCTCAAAGCTTGAAAGGAGGATGCTCATTTTGGATCCCGCGTGTATACAGATGAAGTTTACACAATAATGAATAAAAGTGTCAATGGAACTTAAAAAATCCATCGTAGCCGAAACGAGTCATAGCTCAAAAAGATCACTTCAAAATTAATGAAATTCATTACAAGGGAAGGTTTTCGACTGTCCTAACCATTTATACGTGCGCGATGCTCATAGCTGTATTGCAATCAATAAATGATATGTGACTGTGCGAAGTCAGATTTTGGTTGTTTTGAAGTGCATTGCAAAAGAGCATCGTGCACGCCACAATAGTAAAAGCAGTAAAGCGATATTTTAAATATTATTTCGAAAAATTTCGAGTTTTAAGAAAACAAAAATTTAAAATTAAAGTCTGTTGAGATCGAACTAAGCAGCTTTATTTTGAAAGTTTTGCTTTTTATGTCTGAGCTAACGAGCTTTTCACGCTTAACATCATTTTGTTTAAATGTTTATTCATATCTTTCAAACTTTTGGACCTTTTTTCATGACTGGAGATAAATGAAGAAAGGTTATCGCTATTCGATTAAGTTTTTCGACGACTAATTGTAAAGCAATTTTCATCAAATTTAATGAGAAGCACATGAATACCTTCCCTTGTCAGATTAGCGAAAGACAGGCGAAACTTTTGCTGAAGACATATTTAAGAATTTACATTCTTTATCTTCTAATGTACTTTAGATGCTTGCATAAACCTTTATCCTTAGTGAAAATCCGTAAAATTGACAATTTTTAAAAATTTATACAATGTTCAACCTCTTGAATACTTTTTTGTGTATCAATTATTCTCTAATTTCTTTTAAAGAGCAAATCATTTACTTAAAAATATACAACATAATATACTCAAACTATACAAAATACGATACAAAAAGTTGGGTTTGATAAGAGCAATTATTTCAACTATTCGTAGATTTTTTGAATGAAAGCGCACTTTGCCTTTAATTTCTCATTTCATTCTTCATGCTTCTTCAAAACTTGAAAAAGTTGAAGAATAGATATTCAAACTAAGTGGAAAAAATCGAAATCAAAGTAATTTCATTTTTTTCGCAAAAAAATAAATAAATAAATAAATAAAACTTATCTGCTTGATATCTGCTTGATGGAGACATACGAGTACATACGTATATATGAGTATATGAGACGAGTACATACGTCGAAGTTTTCAGATCAAAACTAAGTTGTTTTAAAAATTTCTTTAATTTAATCAATAAAAACTACAAAGATAGCAAGATGTGTATTGAAATAATTCCTCTTTTGTGTCTATTCGTTGAGTTACTTGTTGAGCATCAAGTGAACCTATCTTTTACATTCAGAATATGTCATGTGAAGTTTAATAAAAATATAACAAAGCTATTGTAAAATTTCATATATCATCTTATATTCATATTCTTTGAAGAAAATTGCAAAAGTTTGAATTCAAAACGAAACACTAAGTGCATTCCGATTTATTCAAGCACTCATTTACTATTTTTCATGCTTTTAAAGTCCATTTGCAGCATTTTCTGCTCGTTACTCAAGAGATTTGCATTCTTCTAAAGTCTGTAAACGTATTCTACTGATACGTAAGCAAAAACTTTTCCTTTCGCTATTTATTTTTACATACAGGTGTGAGAATCATATAAAATCAAGGAAATGCAATCAGAAATTTAAAATACGCTGTGAATTGTGAATGATAATAAAGCTTACGTGTTTATTTTTTAGAAATTTTTATATTTACTAAAATCATGTACGAAAAAGTCAAATATGGAAGACGACGATAGCATATTATGGAAGTGTTTCACATGTCATGTTAAAAGCCATGTGGTTACGATGTTATTCAAAGATTTTCATTTCTTTTTAGAAATTTTATACAACAAGATGTTTTATTTAGCAGAAAAAAATAATTTCAAAAAGCATTTGCCTTCTCATTTTGCTTTTATTTTTAGATGCCAATTTCTCAATTTTTCATATTCATTCATTTTAGTTTTCTTTCTTCGATTGAAATGAATGATTTTCTCGAAAGAATGCAATCACAGCATCTTTTACAAAAATGAATTAAAAACATTTGATTCCGTTTTTTTTTTGCTAGAAGGTTGCTCTATTTATTTTCATTTTATCGAAAAATTAAATTTTCAAAGCTTAATAACTCATCAAGAGTCAGTGAAATTTCTTTGGCATTTGTAATAAGTAAATAAAATTAAAAAGTTTACTAGCGCGAAAACAAATGCGTAAATCAGTGTAAAAAAGCATTTCACTTACAGCGGCACTTCGGTCGGCGTAATTCCTGGCTGCGAGTATGAAACATGCTTCAGCAATATCCACGCTAAGATAAGAGGAAAATAAAGAAGGCGTTTTACCAAAGTGACTTTGATGAACTTAAATACGAACCGAGCTCTGACTAAATCGGCGTCTTTTAACGCCGAACCTTGTATGTAAATCACTCGATGAGCCCACGTCGGCACTTGGAGTATCATTTTCATCGTCGTATCAAGCTCGCACGGCGATAACAATACTACATAAAAATCCTAAAAAAAATTAAGCACATAATTTGTTTATCGAAATGAGCGTTTGATTCACGAAACTTCATTCAAATGCTTTTATTGCGTTTTTAATTCGGATGAAAATGCTTTAATCAATTTTTAAATTACGCTCTCGCGTTTTATTCAAGCGAGAAATGATTAACATAACAAGAGATAAGACGAGAAGCAGATTTTTCGCTCTAGCTAATAAAAATATGGAATTTTTAATTTCAAAAGTTGAGATAATGAGCGGAGTCAAAGAATAAAGTAAAGAGAATATAAACTCTGTGCTTGAAAATTTCGATTAGAAAGGCTAAAATGGACTTCATATTTTATTTGTTTTGCACCATAGAATCAAATTAAAAGTTTTACCTCTACTTTCTAATTAACTCTTAATTGATTTATTAGAATAAAAATTTTGAATGCAGTTTAGTGAAGAGAAATTTTAAATAAAATTTAGTAAGCAGAGTGAAAACTTGGGGCTCATATTGTTGAATAATTATTCACTTTGCATTAGCTACTCTTCACCGGTTTCAATGTGAATTGAATTTAATAGATGTAAAAGAAAAAACAGAAAATTTTACTTGTAAAAGAGGATGTGCGTAAAATTCATTCAGGAAATCCATTGTTGTGTCCGACCTCAGTGTGGTCGAGCAAACAACGACATGCTTTTCGTTTTGAGCAGTGTGAATGCTGTATTTGCCTCCTAATTTTTGCCTCTCCATCCATGTGTACGCCAATTGTTCGAATTGAGTCGGAAGAACAATTAATGCGATGCAAATCATTATTACCATGAACAGTTGCGAAGGCATATTTTCAGGCTTGTAATCTCCATAGCCAACGGTAGCAAATGTTACCACCACAAAATAAAGGCTTTCAAATAAATTAACATTTCTGCCTCCAGCTCTTTGAAAGTGTTGGAATCCGCAAACGCTAATAAAAATGATAAAAAATTTTTATTCAAAAGCTTGAAAATAAAAGCTTCAACTTGAGTTTTCTTAAATTGTTTTGTATAGGAGAGTCTGTTATTTATTTTAGTGAAATTTCATTTGAAAAAAAATTTGAAAACCAAAAGTTAATGGATCAAGCGAACCATTTCTTTAAAATTTTATCCAATATTTTGATTTGATGATTTTAAAACTTAATTTCCCCGTCATTTATTGACATCGAACATAAATCATGGTAGAAATAGTGAATTTCGCAGAAAAAAATCAAAATTGAATTAGAAAAAACGATGAAAATATAATGAGAAAGTTTATGTTGTTCAAAAAATTAATTTTTGTATGAAGAAAAATTCGATTTATCAAAAAACATCGAGTGTTCTTTTGAAAGATTTTTGACGCTCTTAATAAATAATTTTAAATATCAAACTTTTGTGAAACTTCTGTTTTAACACTTTTTAATAAGCTTATCAAACTAAACTTAATTTTGGTAAAGGCCTGACTTTATTTATACCAAAGTTTGATTCAGAAATGAACTTTGTGCTTTACCAAATGCAAATCAAAATTCAAACAAAAATTTGAATTGCTGAACAAAAAATTGCTTATCCAGCTTAGCAGTTTTGAATGGAGATAAAAAAAGTAACTTTTTCGTCAGCACTGTTCATTATTACATTTAATCTCAATGCAAAGTCAATAGTTTATTTGAAACTCGCGAAAGCATTATTCTCGCTCTCCGTCGCCGCAAGAGCGTACTGCTTAGACAATAAATTTTGTTTATAAATTATGGTTAATGGTGTGAAAAATGTTTCTGCGGTGGACTCTTCTCATTTTCTGATAGTTTGAATTAATTAACTTTAAAGAGAGATTCTTGAGTCGCTGAAATCTGCCGTTTCCACGCACACGATGGAAAAACGAAAATAAATTAAAGACTGAATTGCATAGAAGAAAAGCTTATCAGAATTAAAGTCGTTATTTAAAGAAAAATGGTTGTCATTTTAATTGAGGGCTTTGAACTTTAATTAAAATTGTTACTTCAAATAAGTATTTAAAATTAAAATAACAATCTCAATATACTAAAAACAGCCATTTTTATAATTTATAACAGTTTTTGAATCTTGAAAGAGTTCTAAAAATTTTTATAGCGATAAGTTGAATTTTAGATTTCCATAAAAGGGAGATTTAAAGTGAAAAACTCTATTTAAAGTAAATTTTGCGACTGTATTATCTGTGAATTTATTGCTTAAACTCTATTTGTAATGACATTAATATTTTTCAACTAAGCCTTCCCATTTTCGTTTGAAGAAGATACGAAAGTAAATATTTAATGCATTTAGAATTTTTTTTTTTGTATTCGTGAAATAAAATTTTTTCTCGCTTGCATGTAGTTTTCATTCATCGATTTATATGCTAAACTAGACTTTTTCTGCTTGAGAGCTTATTGAATTAACTTCAAATAAATTTTTCAGTTTGTATGAACAAAAACTAATGTTGAACATTTTACATTTGTTTATTCACTTACAACTGTGAAAAAGTTTCATTTCACATTGAGGGAGATTTTAAATGTTTTAAAAAAGTTTTTGTTCCCTCTTAAATCTTTGAATTCACTTTTGTTCATGTTTAAATCGACTCTAAAAAATTAGAATGAATAAAAAAATTGTAAACAAAAATTATTGATAAAGCATTAAAATTGAATTAAGTTGACATCGAAAAAACAATCTTCGGCGGCTAAGCAATTGCTATCGGCGCAAATGCGGTAAACAATTAACTTTCTAGACGATTAATTGTTCTCAATGAATAATTCAAAAATGAACAAGTTTAATTTTTCATCGAAACAAACAAATTGAAGAGTAACATTCAAAGAATAGTTTGATATGTATCTTCACTTATTCTACTTTGATCACTTTGTTTAAACTTCGTTGAAAAAGAAAAGTGAAAAGAGAGACAAAAAAGAAATTCCATTGTAACTTGAAACAATGGTTATTAACGCATTTTTAGCGAGTTCATATTAATTTGATGAGATTTTGAAAAGAGTGTGAAAAAGAATGCAAATAAGGAACATTCGCAAATAGTTTCTTTCTTATTTTTGCTTTTCTCACCAACAAAATCAAATTTAATTAAATAAGCAAGCAAGAAGCAAGAAAAGTAAGTTCAACACATTTTACCTCGTGAATATTAAGCAAATTAAAGTTGAGACGAGTATTGTCAAGCGCTGAGACAATGCTGACTGAGATTTTTGTAGAGCTTTATTGACATCATTCTGTAAATGGAAGAGAATAATTTTCATTAAATATTCTTGATAAAAGAAAGAAATTTTAATTTTTTTTAGAATCGGAACAAAAGGATCTTACAAACATATTTTCCAATGTATTTTTTGCCAACCAACAATTTAGGAAAACGGGAATGAATAAATTACGGAGAGGCAAGTAAAAAATCTGAAAGGCAAATATTTGCTTATCAAACTCGAGCATTAAATCGAAGAAAATTGAAATTTCTCACTGTTATTACGAATGGCAAGTTATTAACGATTTCCATAACAAAACTAAATGATATAATTGTTCTTAAAACGCTTCCCTTAAAAGAGAAAATCTAGTGAAAAATGAATAAAGCAAAAACTAATACCTTATGTGAAAGATATGAAATAAGCAGTGCTTCTGATAAACAGAAAACGGCGATCACTGTTTGAATAACCCACAAAGTGTAGCTTCGATCGACCCACAAAATTGCATTCCTTGCGATTGAATCGCGGAGAAATGAAAATATAATTGATTGCTATGTTTACTTTTTTCATCAAACACAACATTTATTATATTGTATTTTGATTGGAGATAAAAGTTGTCTATTGAACATACTGCGATCATTCTGCTTTTCATTTTTTTCGCTTATCTCTTACTTACCAATCGACGGGTGCGTGAAATATGGTTTTATTTTCATACAAAGCGTACGACAGTGGATTCAATAATTTCGGCGAGATCGATGGTGAGTTTGTCGCGTTGATCAAAGCGCATCCGTTACTGTTGACAATAGGAATACAATAAAACAATCATTATCATTGTTATTATTGTATTGCGAAAGCGATTCAAGAAAATAGCTTTTACCATCGCGCGTATTGTGGTCCTCTGTCTAGAATCACTCGTATGATATACAAAAGACAAGCGATCAATTTGAACGCCATTTTTATGATTTGGATGCGAAAACCTGATATACGTTCGAAAAGAAAATTAATTAAAACGTGATCAATAATTTTTACAGTCTGAAAAGACAATGAAAGAGTGTTTTGCATTTGACAATTGAAATTGAAAGTTGGCTTCATAAATCACTCGCTTTGCGTGTATTTTGAACGCAATAAATTCAAAAGTAAAGTCGAATGCTTAAGTGTCGAGAACACTCTTTCGAAGTCGGTGTGAAGAGGCGAACAAAATCGATGAGAACTCACTCGATTTTTGGTTTTTAATGAAATATATTTGAAGCTTCTCTCGAAAAGTGTTTTCATTAACGTAAAATTCAACGCGAACCCTGCGAATGCAAAGAGGAACATTTTTCAAATTTTTTTTTATTGATTCATATCGTCTTTCTTTCCTGATTAAGTTCGGTGAAAAGTAATTTTTTAATTCAAAATGTATTAGCAAAACGTGACTATGACAAAAGCGTGTTTACATTGTAATTAAAGCTAAAAATTAATTTTATTAGAATTTTACGGAAAATGTCAAAAGTTGAAAAAATTTCAAAGTCAAAAGCTTTTTTTATTTTGAAATAAATTATCTTAAAAAGCGATAAATAAAATTTTATTGTCTCTGCATTTTATCAAAGCTTACTACAAGAGCGAGTGCACTTCACCAATTCTTTGCGCAACAAATGTCAATATTTTTGCATAAAAGAAAGCTACAAAAAAAATTGTGCAAAAATCTATTTCTTCCAGTGAAAAATATCTAAAAAAGAATTGAATTAAAACAGGAAGAACATTTATAAAAAGTTTTTTATGAGCTTCTATCATCAGTTTAATTCAGAAATCGATATTCTAGAACGATTTTGTCTAGACAATATTTAAAAAGAGTAAATAAGAATTTATATTTGAATTTTTCAATATAAAAAAGTCTAACATGTTACTTTATTCACAATAGGAATGAGGAGCATAGTTTTTCTATTTCACTTTTTGAACTTCGGCTTACATCATTCGATTGATAACTTTTCATTGATCAACTTAGTTTTATGCAATTAAGATTTAAAAATTTGCTTTTATGCATTTTAAAATTTCAATTCATTTCAATATCAGCTCTCTCCAGTCCTCTCACTTTGAAAAGAAGCTGTCTGCAAAATTTTACTCTTCAAAAGAAAATTTATAAATAGTTTAGCGTCAAATGAGCAAAGAAACCGATCGAAAAAGAACTTTAACAAAATAAGTTTAGCAAAATTTTAAGCTTTAATAAACTTGTAATTCATCTAATTCGATATCTGTTCGTTGCAAATTTTAACATGCAAAAAAAGATGTCTGAGTTAAATGAATTTGAACATTAAATATTAGTTTTTGAAATTCAATGCAAGCGCCGCATTAAGGTTAATAGTTTCTAAAAGCAGGATAAATGAGTGCTTATCGATTAAGTTTATGTACAAAATGTTCAACATTGTATCAACTACAAAAATAAAAATGAAAAGTTTAATTCAATGGTATTTTGAATTCATTCATTCGCAAATTTTTATTGTTATCTCTATTTCTTATGTCTATTTTTATTAATAAAATCCTTAAAAGCAAATTTTTCAATGCTTTTAAACAGAAATACAGGACAACTATTACTAGATAACCTCTGATTGAATTTCGACTGAAACTGCTTAAAAGTTGTGACTTAAAAATCTTTTTTATGCATTCATTTTCACTTACACATTTTCAGCTTTCTCTCCTTACTTTAAACCTTAATTCGTCTCTCTTTTTACTCTTCTTACTCTTAATATTTAGTAAATGCTTGCATGCATCGATCCTCGTAAGAGTTCTTTCTTTTGCAATTTTCACTTACATTGTTCACAAATCGCATTTTCTTTTGTGAAGTTGCTAAGACATAAACGAAAGCAAATGAACGTTGGAATTCTTCATTTTTGAAATGCTTTCAACTTTGTCAATTTACACTTATATTTAAAAGAAGCGATTTTTTATTTAAATTCTGATTTTGATTTAAAAAGAAAAAATAAGTAAGTAAAACAAAGTGTTTTTTGCTCTTATGCAACTGCTAACTTTAATTAAGTTGTTTATGTTAGAAAAAGTTTTTTTTTTCGTTGTTAAGCAGTGAAACAAACGGAAAATGAGAACACGTAAAAATCGCATGAGATTTGGTAAATATTCAAAGTTAATCAAAACCTCAGTCAAATAGTCACTGCTTTTTGACTCTTTTCTATGGTAATAATTCATGAATTCAAACACTAATTTAATCATTGGAAATGTAAGTGCAAATGTTTCACTTTTGTTCATCATCATGAACTGTAACTAAACGAACTAGAATAAGCGGAATAAGTTTAACTATTGTCACTGAAATCCATTGAGTTTCAGGTAATTTTCTATTTTGCTTAATTTTTAAATATTTTTTAACATTATTTAAGGATAATTTTCACAAAAAATAATAATTAGATTTGTAAAATAAAAGTCTCAAACATTCAAAATTTTCTTTATTCTCTTTGCCGCTTTCGATTTTGATTTGTCATTTTTTTACTTTTCAAAGGAAATAAAAGTCAATTAAGCAAGTTCTTTATGCTTTTCTTGCAGAAAGTTTTATAGCGCTTACAAAAAATTAGTAAATCAGAAAAGCAAGTTCAGATAATGATGAGATTAGTGAAAAATTAATTTTCTTCTATTTTTTCGCAATTATAATGCATTTTATGATTAAAAAAAGACAATTGGCGATGTCTTTATACTTAAGAGTCAATTATTTTGACAAACTCAGCGTTCTCATTCATGTTTCTCAAAAATTTGTTTTTGAATTTTCATTATGCGAGTTTTTAATACTTAAAAAAGATTATTAATTAAAATTGAAAATACAAAGACCTTTAAGTTGTTAACCGAAAAACTCCTTTCAAGTGTGCTTGATTTTTTAATTTGTAAAGTTTTTTTTGTCTACTTTTCAAAGGCAAATTTTTCGCTCTCTTTGCAACAAAGCAAAAAGTTGAAAACATGCTTCATTTTCAAACTTCTTTATCTCTTCTATATTGAAATTCATTTTAATTTTTTCGTTTTAAAATAAATTTAAAATTTCTTTTTCTCATATAAATTGATTTGTTTCAATATTCATAAAATAGTACAAATCAATTTGAAGTTTTGCTTTCCTTATTTTATTAGAGCAATGAGATTCTTTTGCTAAATCAATGCTACTACAGGCACAAAATGCTTATGTGGCTTAAATGATACTTCACTACTAATAAACTCTTTTCTATGTCGGTAGTAGTAGAATTAAATGAAAGTAAAAAGTTGTATTATCGAAAAGCGGCTTTTTTGTAAAACATTAATCAATTAACAAAATCGTTAGATAACTTTGAAACATTGATTTCATAATGATCTCGAAGCAAAATCAATAAATAGCATAGAAGATTCTACAGATACAGCTTCATTCCTATAAATTAGCTACCTTCTCAGCAAAAATTAATCGAAAATCGGTTTTGAATGGCAGAAATCGCCAATTTTTTGAGCGAAACTATAGTCCCAACTATTTAACATTAGCGAGAATACTGTTTCTTGTATTCGTTGCAAAATATCGTTAGTTTAATAATAAAACATTTCATTATTTTATTTTTTATTACATTCATGTTAAAGTGATTAACAGATTCTTCAAATTAAGGAGGATCCAGAAATTTTTTTATTAATAGCCATAATAATACACTGAAATAACATGGGAACAATAACTCGCTTCAATTTATTATTAAAAGTAATCATTATGAATCAAATACATGCAGAAAAACTTTTAAAAATTTTTTTGATGATGCCAAAAATAGCAGCTTTTCCTTGAAAACTGACAAAAATACTAAAAGCTAATGTTGAGATAAATCGTTAGTGCTGTGCCTACTCAATTAAATTACAATTTTGAGCACGAGCATATATAATATTTTATATGGATAAAGTAATCAATATATCAAATCTGGTAAGCATTATATGAAGATCTCAAGACACTGCGTATGAAATTATTATTGAAAACATGTGAAAATGCTTATCTTATGAATTAAACGGTTTTGATTGACTCTTGTTTGCTTTTCTTAACTTAATTTTTTTGCTTTGCAAATAGAAAGTTAAAATACAAACTTAGCAAATAATACATACAAATTATGAAGGTAAACAAATAGTACAACATTTGAAGTAAAGATAAAGCGTTTGCTTTTCTTGACAATTCGAAGATAAAGAGTATTCAATCAACCGTAAGTGTTTCAATTTCAAACATGTGAAGAAAATATAAACTCATTTTGCGAAAAAAAAACATTTTTCGAATATTTTAACACAAAATTAGGCTTATGACATTATTAGAAAGCAGAATTATTCGCATGAAAATTTTTGGAAATCATTAATTGAAAATTTTGATTTTTATTGCCTTAAGTCAATTTTTATTGTTGAGTTTAATTAATACGGTAAAATTAAGATTTTTTAATTCCTATTCTCAAACATGAACATTCATTTAGAATATTTTTGATTTTTTTATTTAAAATATAAACTCAAAAACATCGAAAATAAATCAAAGGACATATTTAACGATTGTTTCCAGGCTGTTATCAAAACAGAAACAAATTTATGTCTCGCAGGGACAAATTTCGTATAAAAAATGTAAATTACTGTGTTTTCTTAATGAGTTGTGATCGAAAATGTTTGCATGAAAGTTGGAGAAGAGCTTCTTGAGACGTTTTCTATGTAACATTTATATGCAAAATTATGCTTAATATTGAACGACCAACGTCGCAAAAAAAGTTTTTCAACTCTTCATTTACTATGCATTTCACAAACTCGTAACATTTTGAATAGTTTAAAAGCTAGTATTCAAATTGAAGATCATTTTTATTCTGAAAATATTTCTAACAAGCTCGACTCTTGAGTTAAGAGTTGAAAGTTTGTTTCAAAAAGGTTTAAATTTAAACAGACATTCTTATTTCGAATTTGAAAGCATCAATTGTTAATTCAAGCACATATTGAACATATTATTTCAATACGTTTCTCAACAGGTTGTTAAGAACCTTTAGATTCGATATGATACAATATTTTGACTATTGTCGAAAAATTCAAAGTGCATTTATAAATCTTAATTATATTCATTATATAGAACTTTAATGTCTGCTGTATTATGTTTTAAAATTATTTCTATAAATTTCTATAAATATTTTACTTGATGAAAATTTTTTATTATTATTATTCTTGAACAAAAATTAAAACTAATTTGACATTTAAAACAGCTCTCAATGTGAACAAAATATATTTGAATGTTTAATTAAGCTTTTTGTCAAAAAAGTTTTATGTGGTTTGTGGTTTCATTAATAGTTCTAATAAAATGTTTAAAAAAGCTTCGTTATGCAAACCTTTTCGTTATCAAAAATCTTGTTAATTAAAAATCTTATGCATAAAGGCTTTTCTAATGATCCGATGCAAGAAAATGAAAAACACTTTTGAAATTATTTCTATTTGAAGTATTTAATTTGTGTTTTTGCCGTCATACTTTCTGTCTAGTCTAAAATTCAACTAAAATTTAACTAAGAAAAAATAAATTTATTTCTCTATCTCTCTTTTGCGATAAAAATAATTTGAATCTTAAAATTAATCTTTTGTCAAAAAATGGACTTGAACATCAGTTGCTCATAGTTGCGTTCCTCCAGACTAAAATATTTATACTTAACGACCTTAGTCTCCCCTGGATGAATATGAGCACAACAAAACGACTGTGAAATAAAATATGTTATCGCAGACAATTCATAGAGTATAGGTACGGACAGCTCTCGTAACTATGTCTCTAGCCGACGACGATGAGCATTAACGTCAACTTTTTAATATTAAGGCCGTCGTATTTTTTATGCTGCTGGCAGCGGCTATAGTCATTAAAGACATCCTCTATTAGCTTTATGCCATGAAACTTTCAATTTAACTTATATGTTGCGCATGTTTTTTCTCATTTAGAAAAGAAAAACTTCTGAAATATAATATCAAGTGGTTAAAGCAAAAATACTTGCAAAAGAAAATTCAGAAATAAGAAGTAAATGAGAAAAGTCTAATTGAAGAAGAGAAATGTTTTAGTTAATTAACATTTGAGGAATTCTTTTGAAAGTCTAGTTAAAAAAGTTTGTATTGCATTTTTAAATATAGAGAAATTTAGTATGCTTAAGCTTCATATCGAAAATTTAGTTTTGTTATTTATATTCTCAATCCACTCATTTTTGATTAAAAGTAGGCTCGTGATTTGATAACATTTCTTGAAGCGTTCAGAACAATTACGAATGCATCTTAACTGCGATAAAATTTGAAAATATTTGATTCGAACGAAATTAGTTAAAATTCTAAAAAAAATTGTTAAAGATAATTCCAAATGTTTGTGCAGCAACACTTTTCTCAACAAATTTGATTTTTTTGAAAACACTACTATGTTTCTTCACTCTAATTGCACGCTGAAAGCGAAAGCTCGCAAACATTTTTCACTTCTCGCTTCCGACGTGCGAATAAACGCATTTGAAGCGACGATTTATTATATTTATTCCGTGTTAATCGAATTTCATCGAAAATTTTGACGCTGAGTTCAATTCGTGAGAATTAGCCAGAAATAATCAATAAAATGCAATAATTTGTTTGAAAAAAAAATGAAAACATTTAGAAAATAAAAAATTCGCAATCAACAAATAGTCGAATTGCAATTTTAATTAAAAAACATTCATTTGCTAAAGATAAGCTGCGCGGTAATGAGATGTTGAAACAATGTGAATCTGTAAAAATTTTCTCGTTCATTATGCGAGCAAAACAAAAAAAAGTTTGCGTTTGATAATAACATTTCAAATCTATTATTATCTGCGTCGAAGTATTTTAATGAACTGCAGCAACGAATCAAAGTAAAGAAAATATTGCATTCGAGAGTATTTTTATTAAGCAATCATTCGCGAAGATTAAACTGAAAAACATCGAGTCGATGCTGTTATTATTCTTATTGTAAGCGCTTGTTTCATATTTTTTGCTTTGCTCAGAAGGCGAACACTTTTCTTATATATTAAATGCGCTTGTTCGAGTTTTACGCTTGTGTTCGATTAAACATGAAAAGACAAACATGTAGAGACAGGAGAAGCGACCACGCGCTACAATTCGCTCACTATGTGCAATTTGTGATTGAACGTCGCTCGACATGTTCAAATAAAAAATTAATCTTTGAAACATGTGTGTTTGATTACTAAAAAAATTACACTCTTACCTTACCTGTGTTTGTTAGCTTCTAATGTTACACAAAATGCAGTGGCGATCAGCTTAATTAGTGGTCAGTATCTCTTTGATAAGTTTCAGCAAACAATTTCAAGTGCTGCCAAGATCAAAATGCGGTTTAAATACAAAATAAATGAATTGTCTTTCTCAAAGCATTGTAACTATATACGAAAGTTTGCTTTGTTGAGAACATTTTGTTCAGATTTAAACTGAAAACATTTTTTACAACTACACAAAACGTAGATTTTACCAATTATTGAACTCAGTAATGAAGTATGGACACCTAATATCGGTCAAAGTACATCAATTGAAAAAGTTCAAAAACGATTACTAAATTTGTTTGTACAAAAATGGAGAAATATCGAGTATTCCGAAAGACTCAAAATGCTATCTTTACTACCTTTAGGTGTTCGAAGACGATTTAGAATTTTAAAGATAATTTTAATATCAAACATAATAATCTGACGATTTCAAAGAGCTGGATTGATCAGGTTTCTTTCTCTAGTAGTAGTAAGGGGTAAGTTATACGATTATTATAAAAAGAACAAGATCAAAATATTGCGATAACTACATTTATGATTATGACGCAAAACTTTTTAATTAACTCCCTGAAGATGTAAGAAATGAAAATAATTTCAATGTTTGAAAAACTAAAGTATTGCAATATAATAATTCTGACTCTGAAACTTTATTCAGCAATTACTTTGCACAGCGAATGTATTGCCTAAAACATTTTAACCGAAATGTTTTCATTTAAATTCAAGTGAAACAGAAACAAACAAGTAACGGTGAAGCACTATTTCCTTGAAGAGACATCGAAGTGAAGGTTTACGAAACAATCACAGCTTTCGAATATATTACTTAGTTCACGACATCGCTTTGCGCTAAACACGATTTTTCTTATTTGGTTTCTTCATTTCACTTAATGGCGAATACAAGAAAGAAAAGTGAACGCTAACTGCTCGCTTATTGCAAAATGTTCGATGGGGGGTATTTTAGAATAGCAATCAAAGTGCTAAAAGCAAGTTCGCCGAATTATTGTTTTCTGCTTAACATCAATTTTGACTTAAGCATGTTTCAGCTTCGACATGTTTTCGTAATTTTTCTGAAATGTGTCATTTCTAATTTTAAAAACATTGTGTCTGAAAAAAACTGAATTCGGTGAGCAGAAGCCTGAAGATGAGACAAAATTTCATCAATTATCAGTAATTGACATCCGTCATGTATTTGTTATTTATTGCTGTTTGCAAAATTGTGGTATCTGAAATTTCGAAGCAAAATATGAGCTTGTAATGATAAATGAAAAAACACTATTGTGACGTAAAAAATGTGCTGTTATTTATTGCTAACGCTTCGCTTTCTTGTCCAAAAAGTCGAATTTAATTTGACGCCTCGTAAGCGAAGCTCGGTGTTTAAAAATTTTTTGCTTATTCTTACATTATTTATTGAGTCAAGTCAGAGCTTGTTTTCGAAAAGTAAAAAACTTAAAAATCGTGAAAAAGGCTTAAACTTAATCAGGCTTGTTGCTCGTCGCGTGTCAATTTCTTTTTGCTTGAGGTGACTAGTTAAAAAGTTCAAATCGATCATGGTAAAGAATGACGCTCAATCTCGCAGTAATCAGCAAACCTTTATGGCTGCAAATTCCAGCTAAACCTTCATTTAATCAACGAACATGCTTTATGACTTCGCGTAATGGTTTATTGCTCAGCGAAAGCAACTTTTGTTGGTCTACTTCTTCTCGACTCAAATGAAAATCTTCACTCAGCTTTATTATCACTTTATTTTTATTTTTATTTTTAAGATTTGTTCATATGAATTTTGAATTCTACATGCATTGTAACAAAATGAATACAAGTGGAGAGAAAGTTTCGACTGAGATGGGCTTAAAAACGTAACTACGTCGAGTAACATTTGCTATTGTTAAGTCATTTCGCGCATACATCCGCCCAGTCGAAACTTTCTGCCCACACTGTATAATGATCAAACAAGTTGTAAACATATTCAGAATGGTGAATACAATAAAATATTTACTACAAGAGGATAGGAATTTTCAAATTGAGTGAAGAATGATTGCTATTCATTTATCAGAGTAAATGGTGAGGAACTTAGTCAAGTTGACCGCCTCATTGACTTCGATTTACGCTTATCAAAGTACAGATCAAAATTGCTCGATCTACCAAACTCAGTTTTATTGAAACACTCATTCTACGATTGGCGATGTAAAGCTTCTCTTATTTAATCACAAGAAAATTTTATTTATTTATTTTTTCTTATTGATTCAATTTTCTTTTTTTACGTTTCTAAAAGTGTTCCAATGAATAAAACATAAGTTTTTCATCGCTTGAGCTTTTTGAACTAGTTTCTGGTTTAACATTAAAAACGATGGACATTAGAACGGAATTTTTAAATATTTTTATTTCTAAAAATGAGAATTTAAATTTTTATCTAATTGTTTTTTGAATCAAGCTCGAGAAGCTAGAGAAATGATAGTAAATAGAGGTTCAGTTTTTTCTTCACCTCAATTAGATGCAATTCTTTTCTACAGACTTGAAGGATTTTATTTCACGAAAAAAATCAATTTTTCCTTAAATTTAAATAAAAATAACTTTTTCAATTATAAAAGTTAAGCCATTATAAGTAAGTTACAAGAGAAACTCGTGAATGGTTCTCTGTCTTTTAAACAAGAGCTTTTCCGAGACAAAGTTTCGAGTGTGAAATTAATTAGTGTTGCGCTTAATTGAATGCATTGACGAAATATTCAAGTTCGCATTCACAGTCACATTCACTTACATTAACATTGCATTCATGAATGAATTCATGAATTCATTCGCGAAAGTTATGTTTAAAAGATAACATATTTGTGATTTTAACATGTTGACAGAAAGAGAAAGATGATTTTATGGATGTTCAAATATTATTCGATTAATTCGGAGCAAATATATGCATCACACGCAAACTTTTCGAAGAGAGGATCAAAATATTCAGACAAAGCTCTAAGTTAACAGAAATGCTTGAGGAAAAATACGTCATAAATGAATTATTATTATGTAATGCGTTTTTTATATGAAAAAATAAAATGTTTGCATAAGAATTTTAATATCTGGGTTTTCAATTATACCTTTTTCTTTATTTGACATTTATCTTTATTCTCTTTATCATTTTTTTTAACAACGAAGGCGCGGTTTGCAGTGCACAAAATGCACAAAAGTAAAAATAAGTTCATATTTATCAAAATATGACTTAATATGCTCATCAAACAAACTAAAAAAAGTGTTTTAAAATCATGCAAAAGCACACAATTAACAAAAATTATTGTGTATTACATAGAAAAAACGGTAAAAGATTTAATTTTGCTCTTATAAATTAGAAATTTTTTGATTCAATCTCAAAAAGTATAATAAAATAATTATTTTAAACGTCTATTCAAAATGAGTTTTTAATCTAATTTAGTTCATTCTGAATCTTGATGTACTACTGGAGACAGAAAAAAGTTTCTCGCAGCAAAAAGCGCATTCTACAGCAGTTCACTTAGCTTAAAGCAAATGGTGCATTATTTTCACTTATTTTGATGATAATATTCTAATTTAACATTACAATAAATGTGTAAACAAGATAAGAATGGAACTCACTTAAAAATTTCTATTTGTTTTGATGCTTTGAGGTCACTATTTTGACCATTTACAGTTTTTCGTT
>NCKU01001026.1:0-29991 GCA_003675995.1 Dinothrombium tinctorium | reverse complement strand
GAGAACTTTAAAATATTTGGGTTAATACATGAGAGAGCTTCAAAATCTAACACCAAAATGAATATATATTATTTCATTACTCATAATTCGTCTATTTTTGAAGTCATCAAGTACTCAAATAAGATGATCAAATTGGGCAGATTATAAAAAAGTAATGCAACATAGTCAGATGCATTTTTCATTTTACTAGTTTTTTTTAAAAAAATCAATGCTGATAAATTAAACATTTCTATATAAAATTTTTTCAATTTCAGCTTTTTGTATTAGATATGTTAGGAAGATAATATTAAAAATACTTAAACAAAAATTTTTCATAGCTTGATGAAATCATCGAGGCCTAAATTTGAAAAACACCCGCCAAACAAATTTTTAATAATTATTTTTGCGATTTTAAAAAACAAGCTTAAAAACATAATTTAACTGTCAAGTTTTTAATTGTATACTTAGCATAGAGTGCATTTTTGATTAAATTAAAGAATTCAAAAATTTGAGCAATTTCTAGGGAGTTATCAGCATTTAAAGCAATTCTAGATTTTTACGGGACGCATGATAATTAGAACTTATTCAATGAAATTAATCGTTAAGATTGTTTCCTACATTAAAATGTAATTTTCTTTTATTAATTCTAATCATTAATTCTGTCAATGAAAGTTCTAAAAACTCATCATTTGAATATAAAAAAATCTCAAAACCAAAACTTTTTAATAACTTTGAGCGTATTTTCAAAAAAATTGGTTTAAAACTTTTATCTTACAAAATTCAAATAAAACTAATCGGTACAAAAACTTTTGATATAAAGCGATACGATTTTTATTTACCATAACAACCTAACAATATAAAGAGTGTGAGTGTGAAAAAATGAAATCGATGCTATTGTGGTAAATTTTCATATTTAGGTCAAGGAATCAAGGAACAATAATTCAGCGATCAATTCAAAGTGGACATTCAGTTCGATAGAAAAGAAGTGCGAAAAAAAACACACTCAACACAATTTTTATAGTTGGAAAAATGTGAATAGATGAAATAAAACGCTTCTAAATGCGACAAATGACTTTAATTAATTCGATGTAAAAATTTGCGCAATTTAAATGTGCGATTTCAAAACGCTTTTCGATCGCAAATAATGTGAACAATCAATCAATCGGTGAAACGCAATTAACGCCTACTTTTCCCCGACTTTTCAATTGCATCACTTTTACTCTGCTTTTCACCGCTTTTTGCGCTTTGTTTACCACTCGCGAAACGCGAACGCTTTTTCACTGAAATCGAGCGCAAATTCACTAAAACTCGGGAGAAATTCGCTAAATTATGGAATATGAAATGAAAAGCGAAAGCGAACAAAATGCGAACGTTTTGAGTTTTTTGAATTGAATCCACGCTTTTAATTTACGCCTTACCTTTTCGAAGCGAAAGCCGATTGCGTTTTTTTGCTCTCAAAATGGCATCGAACGCCTTTTTCACTTTGTTCGTATTGCTGCTCGCCTGCGATCGGATGTCTGCCGAGCAGCCGATCGCCGTGATCGAACCGCATTTGCTTATCTCAACGTTGGATGGTTCATTGTTTGCGATCGGTAAACGAAGCGGTCTCATCGAATGGTCTGCGAAAGAGGACAGTATTGTGAAGCTGCCGTCTGTGCCTAATATCACCGACAAGAATCAGGTGAAAATGCCCATGTTTTTGCCCGATCCGAAAGACGGCTGTTTGTATCGTTACAACGGTGTGCTGACTGACGACCGCAGCAGCACCGGTAAAAGCGATACGAAAAGCGAACGCGACGTACTCGAAAAATTGCCATTCACGTTAAGTGAACTGATCTCGGCATCGCCTTGTCGAAGCAGCGACGGTCTTCTGTTCGTCGGCAAAAAAGTCGACTCATGGATAACACTCAACAAAGAAACAGGTGAAAAATTAAATGTGCTCAGCGCCGACAGTCCAACTTGCCCGCGATCGCAACACTTCAACAAAAAGGGTGAACCGGTGGCTGACGATCAAATACTTCTTGTCGGTAAATCCGAATTTCATCTTTCGATTTTTGATTTAAAAACCAAAGAGAAGAGATGGAATTTAACCGTAGTTGATTATTCGAATACTGCGCAGAAATTCATTAAGCAAAACAAATACGACCTTTTGCATCTTACTTCAAGTAAAACCGGTCGAATAGTCACATTCGACGTGACGAGTGAAGAAAATGAACAAAAAATATTGTGGACTCATCAACTTGGTTCTCCTATTGTTTCGATTTATGAATATAGCGACGTTACTAAGTACGGACAAATGATTAAAGTACCGTTTACGACTATTGGTGAAGATTTCTCGAAGCCGAACGCTACCAAATTCAATAAGAATTTGTACCCAAGTTTATATATTGGTGAAACTGATTCGAAATCGTTGTATGCATTGACAACACTGGTAGATTTAGAACAAACGCCAATATTATCAAGTAAAATTAGATTTTCATCATTTCCGCTTCTCGAAGGACCAAACGATGGCGTTGAAACAGATCGCTTTGACACAAAATCATTTTTTAATGATTTTACTTACTCCCCCATTTATGGATTTTATGAATATCCAGATTATTCAAAAAGCGAAGTCATCCCTCAGCTTGCCATCGCGCAATTGCCCAAAAATAATTTAATTACGCAAAAGCTACCAACACTTTCTGAAGGTATTCAAAATTCAATTATTGCGAATCCAACGAATGATGATCCTAACTATGAATACCAACATTCGGCATTATTTATCTTGTTGACTACCCTTGTTGTAATGTTTAGCATCAGTTGTGTATTATGGGCTCACAAAAGACGAAAACAACAACCGAAGAAAAACTTTTCTTCAGAAAACTTTTTAACGGTCGGTAAGATTAGCGTTAATACAAAAGAAATAATTGGTCGAGGATCGTCAGGAACTTGCGTTTATAAAGGCTTATTTGAAAACAAGCAGCTTATTGCTGTAAAACGAGTGATATCAGATTACTTTATACTTGCCGATCGTGAAATTGAGCTGCTTCGTAGTTTACAACATCCCAATTTAATTCGCTACTTTGCAACTGAATCAGATAACATGTTTCGGTATATCGCGATTGAATTGGCAGAAACAACTTTGGATGATTTAGTTGAAAACGGTCGCAATTTGGATTTAGACGCGATTTCCATTCTTGAACAATCAAGCAATGGCCTTTGTCATCTTCATTCTTTAAATGTCGTTCACCGCGACATAAAGCCAGCAAATATCCTAATCTCAATGCCGCTGCCTCCGTACAATCGGCGAAAAGTGATGATTACCGACTTTGGTGTGAGCAAAGTATTGAATCAGGACCACACATCAACAATAAATGGTTTTTCTACTACAAAAGTTCTAAACGGCACCGAAGGTTGGATTGCTCCTGAAGTTTTGTTGGCTAAAATAAACAAAGATGCGAATTTCATGTCATCGAAACCTATAGATATTTTTTCTTTAGGTTGTTTGTTTTATTACGTACTTACAAATGGATTCCATCCATTTGGTGACCCTCTCGAAAGACAGGCCAACATATTAAAAAGTCAGATTAATTTGACTAAATTGACCGAAGAAGAAGAATATCTTAAATCAAATTTAATTGAAACTATGATTTCGAAGAGTCCGTCTGAGCGTCCAACCATTGAGACCATTTTAAAACATCCAATTTTTTGGCCGAGTGATAAGCAGCTACAATTCTTACAAGATGTATCTGATCGCCTCGAAAAAGAAGCGATTGATTCAGAAAGTGTTCGATGCTTAGAACGCGGAGGATTTGACGTTGTTAAAGGTGATTGGAAACGTCACATTACAATTGAGTTACAAACTGATCTTAGAAAGTTTAGAAGCTACAAAGGAAATTCAGTTCGTGATTTATTGCGTGCAATGCGAAACAAACGCCATCATTATAGAGAATTACCACCAGAAGTGCAATTATCTTTGGGCTCAATTCCGGATGAATTTTTAATTTATTTCACAACGCGTTTTCCTCGACTTGTGATACACACCTACATTGCTTTTCAATCGTTTAAATTCGAAGACATTTTTAAATCGTATTACGATCAAGATACAGCTTGGGATTTTCAATTTCCACCATTACCCAAGTCTGGCATTCGTTGGTATGATGGAAATCGATCTCCAGAAAAGAGGCACAAAGCGAAAACGGACAACGAAATTGTGCTCGCGCCAAATGGCGTTATATCTACCGATGCTTAATAAGCTCTTTGCATTTTCTTTATACATTTCGCACAAAAATTTATTAAAATCTTCGAGCACTTCTGGGGTTAAACAATTTATGGACGCAGCAGCTAATGCCATGTTAAAATTTTCAAGTGAATTTGTTCGTGTTCCTCACTCGCATCTTCAAGTTTTTCATCAGCCAAGATAACTTTAAATGTTATTTTTATTTGAATTCTTCTTGAATAATTTGTCTTTGTCAATTTTTTTTCTATTATTTTACAACGAAAATTAAAATCTATCAAAAATTATAAATAATTTATAAATTATTATGGTTATTAATTTTCATATTCTTTAATTAAATTATCTATTTTGATTTTGTGCTTTCTCATTTACAAAACCAAAAAGAATCTTTTTGAAATGAAATTTACTAAAAAAAGGCCTAAAAAAACAATTCAACTGGCGTAAATCTATTAAATCGGTGACTATGGTAATATTCAAAATAAGAATTTCAATATTCAGAATCGATTATCTTTGTTCGCAGCAGTATTACCCTGAGCAAAAAGTTTCTATCTGCGCATTCAAAAATGTTTGTAATTTGCAAAATAGAAAATTTTTCATTGAGAGTAGTACAAAGCACGATTTTCTCAACTTTATTATCTAGCCGAAATCGTGCGAAACAATTTTTCGCACTTATTCTAATTTTCACCTACAAGATTTTTAAGTGTAAGGCTCCGATTTCGATGAAATATTAAAATAAGATGGCTGAATATTAGTCAAGTAAAAACGCAAATAAAAATTTTGACCGAAACTTGGCAAAAAAATTGAAGTTGCAATATTAAATATCAAAATAAATGTCAAATTGCGACGGTCGGCTCTTGCCGTCATAAGAATTCAGATTCGATGATTGTGAAACGGATTTTTATGTTTAGACGAACGTTTTACTATTAACAAAAACACGAATGCAAAATGCGTTTTAGAGCGAGAAATTGCACAAAATTATGATAAGTTTATTAATGTACATAGAGTGGTTAACTAAAGACTAGTTTGAATATAGGGAAGCGATACGGGGAAGTGGGACACTTGCGTGAGTGAACGAAGAATGAAGTTAGGAATGATCGAGTGTTAGCAAGAGCGAAATATACGTTTTCTATGCTATATTTATGCACACGTTTTTGCTATCGCATTGGCGTCGGCCAATTTGATCATCCATTGGCGTGTTGCAAAGAGCGAAAGTTCACACAAATTTACGCGTACTTAATTTCGTAGTACGTAGTTGCTGGCACTTAAGCGAACTTGCAAGCCATGAGATATCGAGTGGACCTATTTTCTTCTCACCTTTTACCATCTAATTACTGTGCTTTGGTTTTTTACATATTTTGTTGAAAGTCATAATGTTTATTTTGTAAATTATCGTTAGATTAACTTCATGAATATAAAAATCAATCTTAAGTGTGTAATAGAGTTTCATATGCTATAATTAAGCTAAAATTCTGATGAACGTTTTTTGCCATTCGAGCATTTGTTAAATTCTAACAGGTCATGAAAATTAACATTTTACAATTATTTCGATCTATAGAAATTATATTTTTTAAATAATTTTAATTTTTTATTATGAAAAGTCAATAAAATAATCATCGCTCAAAGACTTAGACTTTGAGATTAACGATGGAAAGCGGAAAACGGAAATTCTTTATGATCTTCTCTTAGATGAAGTTCAAAATGATTATTCTTAATGTTCTTAAAGTGAAATTTTTTATTTCTTTGCTTTAGAAATTTTTCACAAGTGCGTATGTTTGAAGAGTAAAAATTAAATTTCAACATTCAAAAGTTTTATAACATTTGAAATTTTTATAACGAGTGGAATAATTTTTTGACGGTTTTTTAAACATTTTTAGATGCAAATTTAAAAGCGTAAAAAGTTTTTGGACGCTATGTGAAATTAAACAATTAAATGAATTCACCATGATGTTCAGTCGAATTTTCTTATGATGCTATTTTCTCAGTTCAATTCTCAAATGTATTTAATTATTTTAATTTTTTTTTTAAAATTTCAATTAGAACATTTTAACGTTTAAAAGCATTCGATGCTGATTAGGATGATTTAAAATTAGCTCTTTTGCTTTGAAAGCTTTTGTTAAATTATTTTTATACAATTTGTCATTATCCTAATTTTAACGCCATTAGTATTTTCGCTAATTGCAAATTAGCAAAATTCTTTGCTCAAAAGAAAGCGTTTGAATTTTATAATTTTTTAACTTTTTTGTTGACAGTGACAATGAAGATCTTATAGACAACGTCTCGCCGCTATTGTCTCTTCTTTTTCATCTAGTTCTACACGAGAATTAGGTCACTAGCAGAAAATGAAAGTAATGAGATCGTAGCAAATCGCTTTACGCAGAGAAACTGTACTAAACAAACGAAGAAAAGTTTACTTTTTTTTATCGAGAATAAAATAAAAAAACGTTTACTTTCTTTGTTCTTTTCAAGCGAATCTTATTTCAGAACATTAGATTTGTTCACGCAACATCTTAAAACTAATGCGCGCATTAAGAGGAATGTAAAGAAACTAAACCTACGCTAAGCGTAAATAAAGAATGAAGCATTAAAGTGCATCGCTTTGTTAGTTTGTTACCATTCATAAATTCAATTGAAAATAATCATAAAGCTTCGCTTCATTTACTTGTATAAAATGTGAAGCAAAACAAACTCTTCAGAAAGCATGGAACGTGGATGAACTCAAAATCCTACACGTTTTTTCACCTTAAATTGCACCTATTTCATTACACTTTCAAATAAACGCTTCAAAAGCGTGGACGCTGAAAACATGTTGATTTCCAATGGAGAATTTTGAGTACGTGCTTTGGGCGTGTTTATTGACTCAACATAAACATTTAATGAAAGAAAAAGTTTTTTAATTTTAGTAACAAATTAAAAGTAAATATAAAAATTTGACTTATTCACATTAACTAACTACTTTTTGAATAGAAATACTTGAAATAGCAAATAATGGCTACTTATTAATCAACAAAATTGTGTCTTCCTTAATTGTGTCTCTGCAGTTTCTTTGTTCTTTGTTTACCAAAATTTTCATCAATATCAATTAAGCGCTAAACAAGAGCTGATTTAATTTTGACTTCATTTATCCAAAAAACGTGATTACTGCTGCTTCGTTCACAATTATCCTCACTCGCCGAGAAGCAAATGAATTTATTTAAAGAACTCCTCAAAATGATCGGAGAGCAGCGTGAGGCTGGTGGTTAATTGCGACTAACGAGACGGGAGACGAATGCCGTTTTAAAATAGAGAAATGATAATGAAGATTCAATTCGACTACTAGGATGCAAATGACGTTTGATCTTCTTTTAAAAGCTAGGAAATTAAAATGTTTTTTCCTATTTTGTTTACGCGATTGGTTACGTGAGTGAGTACACACAATTTGCCTATGGATATTTTTTTCTGCCTCTGTAAGCAGCCGAAAACTTTTCTACGACATTGCGCCTTCGTGCAATTTTGACTGCCCACTGACTTTGATGAAGACCAATGGTTTTACACTCTTCACGCCCTTAAGATTTGACCAAAATCAAATGATTTCTAATTTTAGCCGAAAATAGAAAGGAAAAAAAAGTTTCATTCGCAATATTTAAATATCGCTCAAGCCATCGAGAAGAACTCAGTGAACGTTTTCGATTCGCGCAAAACGAATTACAAGTCTAGTCACTTGAAAAAGACTAATACATTCCATTTAGATAATTAATTTTGTTCTAATCATTAAGGTAAGCTAATCATCTTTGCCGAATGTGAATTGATCACATAGTCATTAATTTATTTTAATTTTTTCCTAGAGAAAATGTACTCATCGATTGCTCCGTTGATTTTATTAGCCTCATCCTGCCTGCTTATATTCAATACGACGCCGCTAGTCGAAAGCAGCAATGTACGCGATTTGCACAAACGAAGTTTCGCGAGTTTAGGATGTCTCGGTGTGTACAATAAAGCAACTTTCGCTCGATTGAGCCGCGTTTGCGAAGATTGTTATCAAATGTATCGCGACGACGATTTGCACGGCTTGTGCAGGTAAATTTCAAATTTGTTTTCAAAGTTTGAATTTTTACGATTTTTTTGTTTTGTTTTGTTTTCTTCGCAGGAGCAATTGCTTCAATAACGAATACTTTAAGAAATGTTTAGAAGCGCTACTGTTGAGCCACGAAAAAGAGAAATTCGACGAAATGGTGATGGATCTTTACGGTAAAAAGTGAGTGAAGATTCAACGCGAACTCAAACGCTTAAATGTATGTTTAAAAATTGTCTATAAAATATTTAAGTTAACATAAGAACATAACACAAAACACAAAAATACACAAAAATAAACTTGTATGAAAGCGAAGAACCAAAGATTTGTAAAGAAAAACTTGAGAGGAAAAATCTCGCATTCGTGATATGCCTAAAACCACACAAATTTTGACGGAAATTTACGTTCAAATAATCATTGTATTGTGACGAAGTAAACTATTTAGTGAGATTATTATTATTGTAATTATTATTTTGCATTTAAAAAATGTACTTAATTTCAAAAATCAAATAAATTATTTATCAAGCATTTCGCATCTCCGTTCATTTTTTTTAATTCGTTCTCCGCAAAAATAGTAAAACGTTGAGCGTTTTTAAAATGTAAATGATGCGGATTGATGTTTCACGCGGTGATCTTCAAACTTTTCTCTTCATTTTCGCTGATTTAGCACTAAACAAAGTAATTTTTTTAGAAAGCTCCTATTGTGAAGAACAGCAAAATTGCATTTGAATAAATGTATAAAATATTATCAAAATGAAAGAAATTTTATCAAAATCTAAAAACTTTAAACAAAACTGTGGCTTATTCAATGCTTTTAAAAAGCGTATTGAATTTTGAAACGCTGCAGATGTATTAGCACTACCTGTAGATTTATTGCATTTAAATCATCAGTAAAAGTGGAAAAATAAATTGCGCAAAAATTTAATTTAAAAAAGGATGCGTAAAAGGATTTTATTTTAATATGTGCAAAATAATTTTTTTCTGTTTTAATTACATAAAACTTAGTTTTTTCCTGAATAGATTTTCAATTATAGAGTGCAAGTGAATTTTGAATAATCTCGAAATGATTGTTCAATAAACTAATAAGCTCAATAAACTTTAGCTCAGCAGTTCAGAATTTTCGATCTTTGCATTTCAATTTCATAAATGAATTTCGTTTCAATACGCTGTTCAAAGCAGATTTTAGCACATGAGTGATCAAATCATGTCACGTTCAATGTGACTTAGTGATTTTCGCTCACGACTTTTCACAGTTTTTCAAAATTTTCACTACGCTAATGGCGTTCATTGTGTAAAATTTTCACATGAAAAAAATAGAAAAATATCACAAAAGAAGCGTTTTAATCATAATTGAAACGATTAGACAAGTCAAAACAAAATAAGACCGAGCAGTGAACACCGTGAAAACAATGAAACCGTGAATGTTCACTCACGATACAGTGAAAACCCGTGAGTTATGCGTGATTCACGGGGATTCACGTAACGTTGCTACTCTCTAGTTCAAAGCAGGTTGAAATATTGAATAGAATTTTAAAAAATAAACTTTTACAGCTCGTGTCAGAATATTTTGCTATCTTATCGCTACAAAAAAAAAACGATTTATAATTGCAAAACATTTTGGTAAGAGCTGTACGACATTTATTGCGTGGAATTTCGCTCTTTAAATCAACAATAACGACAAGATATTTGTGTGAATGCTGCATTTGAACAAAACATTTGTTTAATAAGTTTAAGTTACTTCATTGCAGCAAATAATAGCAAAAAAAATCAAATGATAAGATTAGCGAATAATGCAATAAGCGACTCGTTGAGAATTTTTTATTTTCAGCTTCAACAAACTCACTTTTTAAATGTGACTCGTTTTATTTTTTGAATCAAACATGGCTTCAAACGAGAAGCGAATCAAACGTTTGGTGCACGCATTATCGTTCTCGCTGCTGATCATGTTCATCGCGTTCTTGGCGTCGGTGATCGTCGGCTTCAAAGAGTATCAGGAAGAGGAGAAACAATTGGAAGAGGCTTCGTTTCTTTACTACGATCCGAGTGATTATGAGTTCAATCGCATCGTTTTAGCGGGCGTAACCGCAATGGTTTTCTTTGTGATTTGCATCGGCATTATAGGCGCGCAATTGCAACACTTTTGCATGCTGCTGTTTTACGGAACTAACGGCATCGGTGTTTGCATTTTGATGGTGATGGTACTGCTCGCCGAGCACATGGTTAATTTGGCTTTAGCCGTATTTATGCTCGTTATAACGATCGTATCATCAATTGTTTCGCTCGTCTTAGCATTCGAAGTGAATCGATATCGAAATTACGCTTCGACAAAAGATCCATTCACAGTGATCATGTCGCAAATATCTTGAATGTAATTTCGAAAAAAACTAAGCAAACGCAGCTTTCTAAAACTAATATCGTAGTTGGCCACCTTAACAAGCTTCCTCTCCCATTCAAAACTTCATTGAATAAGATAACATTAATGTGGCTATTACTGTACTTTCAATGCGTATGAATATTGTTCGTTACACAAAAAATCAAAAAATTCAAAATTTTCAAAATTGTGGCTGGTTTAAATTTAATGTATGATAAGCAATCACGATTTAATAAACAGTTGAAATTAATTTTTACTGAGCTTGTTCAAAAGTTAGAAACTCTCGGAAAAGCAAGAAAAAGGCTTGCAATCTAAGCAATAAGCAAAAATAAAGATATGAAAACGCAATAAAAAGAAATTACTTGTTAGTCTGTTTTGAATTATAACACGTTGACAATTAAAACAATTTTTGTCGATTGTTTTAATTTGTGTTTTTTACCAAAATCATCGCCAGAGGATTTCTGCTCTTTTCTCAAAGTAACTTTTTCCTTAGTTTTCAACTATTCTGTGCAAAAATTTTCTCATTCTGTAGGCAAAGCTTGATATTCAGTTAAGTAAATATTTTAAGCAAAATACTTCAAGCAGAGCCCGGTTAGCTCAGTCGGTAGAGCATGAGGCTCTTAACCTCAGGGTCGTGGGTTCGAGCCCCACATCGGGCGCAATTAACTTTTGCTGAAATTTTCCATTCTGAAAAAAAATTGCAACGATGGGAAATTCAACGACATTTGAAAACGCAGATCAGAAATGAGGAAGTAGAGCGTGTACAATAGACGCAAAAAACTCCACTGTTACATCATTGAAGGATTCTTATGCTGAATACTTTAACGCTAATCACCAAACTCAAGCAACCATTCGTAGTTAAACTCACCTTCAATGCCGGTAGACACGTGAGAAAAGCATTTGCGTTTCGTCTTCAGTTGTTTAGGATTTAGCACAATAAATGCTTCAATTGACTTTATTTGGCGCTCTTTCGATCACAAAAATTTTTGCTATTTGCCTGCCGACAATGATGGATTAAAATAGAAAATTTTGATAAAACAAAATTTATTGGTGAAATGTAACTTTATCTCGGGTGAAAATTTCGAGTGAATAATGGTCAGCCACAATCACCGAGTTTTTGTTTGATTTCAGTTTAAGAAAAGGCTGTAATTACAGTGTTCTTGAAAATATTCTGCTTATAAAAATTCCGCTTTTTATCTCTAATGAAATATTCACAACTGTATACATACAGTCTTGGTAGATAATGAGAGCAAAGTGGTCATTTGAATAGCAGATGCATTTGCTGTGTTTGGCAGTAAACAATGGAAGCCGAAATACAAATGCTTTACTCACTTCTACGTCGACATTAAAGTTGACAGACAGTGTAAATTGAAATTATTTTTAGCTTGCCGTTTGCTGTACGAGCATCGCGAATATTTTTCACTAGCTGGCGAATGATGCGACAAAATTTGCAAGAATTTTCTCTCATGCTTAAACCAGTAATCGAATAAACAAGCTTAATAAGGTATGAAACTTTTTTTTGAGTTTGTGAGAAGAGTATAAAAAGCCACAAAGTCACTTGTTTATGTATCAAATTAAAATTTTTACGCCGAAAAAATTAAATTTTAATCGCTTGTAAATGATTTAATCAAAAATTTGATTTTGTTTCGATTAGAAAGGCAAATGAGCGAGTAAGTTTGTTAAGACTTTGAAACAACTTAACCTTTAGATTGAAAAGTTGCGAATTTTAATTGCAGAAAAAGCTCTCACTTTACTGCGCGCTTTGTTGAATAAACAAGAATTGTGGCAAGTGGCAATAAGGAAGCATTTTGAAATTTTTTAATTCTGCATTTCAAAACTATTTTTTAAGCTTAAAAGCCCAACGACTGAATTCGTTGAATTGAAAGTAGTGTTACTCTTTTTGTTGTTGTTGTCGTCGTTTTTGTTAATTTCAAGCTTTAAAAATTATGCAACATTTACAGAGTGCTTCAAAAAGAAAATTTTCTTGAATAACCAAGTTTTTTTATTCGTTCTTTTCCGAAATATAATTGAAAACGTTGCATAAAATTACCTCGAATGGGTAGATGAACATGCTAATGATGTAAGCATACGGCGAACAGTTACACCATTAGTGTGGAACAATGAAGAGCTAATTAATAAGAAATCTCATGGCAAATTGTCCTCTATTTAAGCTTTTTACGCTAATCTTGATGATTGCGAAAAGCAAACGCTTGTTTTATTTTTTTACTACCTGAACGCGGCGAGAATCACGAACTTTTATTTATAGTGAAAAAAGCGATTTCGAAATCAGTTTTAAGTTGTGAAAGGCAAAACTTCAAGAATATCAATTGAAGGGTGCATCTGAATCGGGTTTTATAACGTTTTCACGCACTCACGTTTGCTACGGTTTTCAGGTAAAAGAAAAAATATTTTTTAAACTAAAAAATTTTCAATGTCGCGAATTTGTTTGATGTTGTGCATTTGTGTGTTATTAACGCATTTGACGTTGCAAAGAACAATACCGTCATCCGGTACGGAAGTTGACGATAGTTTGGCGATTGTCTACAAAAAGATCGAAGCGCTTGAAGAGATCAAGAGAAGTATTACTGATTTATTCTCAAGCATCGAGATGCGTTTGATTAAAGAGCCCGTCGCTCGCGAAACATTCATACAAATGCGTAAACGTAATCTGGAGAAAGTTGTCCATCTGCGACACTTGCTAATATTACTCGAATCAAAAATTGTAGAACGCAAAGATTTTAAAATGGTTGCCGACATATTCACCGCTTTATCCGAAAAACGAAATAACGAAACGTCGATAATGGTCGATAGTATTCAAAAGACGGCGAACGAGTTAAACGAAACGATTCAATCTGAATTGGCTCAATTGGTGGAAAATGTGAACAAAGATCGAAATCCATTCAGCTTGCATTCACTGCTTAATGTCGTAAATCGGATGGATTTCAAATTACTTAAAAAGTTTTAAAATAAATGGTCTTAATTTATAAAATATTCCCAGTCTTTTCAATAATTTATAATTTCTATGTTGTTCCAAAAAAATGAAATACAAGTTCTATAAATTAAACATCTTGAAGTCTCAATTTTCTTAAACCAAACATTTTTCGTTCTCAAGACTCGAATCTTTCAAATGTCACAACTAATTCGTAATGTGGCGTGTGTGGAAACAAATCGACAGGAATAGCGTTATCAAGATAAAATGGAATTCCGCGAATGTCACGTCTGATTCTTTCAGGTAATACCAAATGAAAAAAATTTTGTGATGCATTACCTTCTGGTTTACATGAAATGTAGACAACTCTTTCGATAAAAGGCAAGTCTCGAATCGCTTTTATCACGGATGTCGTAAGGCCATCACGCGATGGATTCGCAATGACAACTATTCTTCTATTGCTTAAATCATCATAAAGCCGGTGAAAAACATTTTCAACTAATCCATCAATGAAAACACAATTTTTGATGTGGTTTAATTCGGCGTTGCGTTTAGCATCTTCAATGGCAGATTTCGATCGGTCGATTCCGATTACGCGTTGAACGTAGGGTGCAATTTGAAGAGAGAGTGCGCCTATACCACAACAAAGATCAATCACAATGTGATTCGGTGAAAGTTTAAGTTCATCGATAACTACTTTATACAAAACTTCAGCTGCGTCAGTGTTCACTTGAAAAAATGTTTCGGGAGATATTTCAAACGTTATACCATTTAAAGTCTCTTTCAGAGTTTTTTGTCCAAAGAGTAGTTGAAAAGGTGCAGTTTCGTGAGTACAACGCACACCAGGACACGCTTGAAAAAATAAACTCAAAATACTATTTTCTTCAGCAAGTGAGTTAAAGTAAGTCTTAAGTCTTTGTTTTTCATCATCGATATCATTTGTTTTAAGTTTCTGCGGATGCATTACAGTGATAAGCATATGTTCGCCTTTTCTGTTGCTTCGAACGATGAATCTGCGCCAATTTCCACCGTCGGTGAGATCGGTGCATATGTCTAAAGGCGAGAGTGTGCGAAGATAGGTTTGAAATAATTTCGCCAACTTTTTGTGGCTGTTTTTAGTAATAATGAGTTCGTCGTCAGGCTCGACGCAAACTACGCGTTCGCCTCGCGACGGTCGACCAACACAAAAGCCGACGGTTTTTCGTTCGCCGCTTATCGACGGCCAAATCGAGAATTCGTCTTTATTGCGGTAGGCGACTGTCAGCGGACTGCTTAGCGTCTTGTCGACCTTACATCGAAACGAACCGTGGCCGCAAACTTGACGCAGTCGAAACGCGAGTCGGTCAAATACGTCAAACGCGTGTTCCCACTTAAATTGCAATTGTTTTGAGTACGAATAGTTTACTAACGGTGAGATCGCCGCATTCAACGCTGTCTTCGCATTCGCCGCATTCATGTTTACATTCGATTGCTGCACACGTGTTTGACTCTTTTCAAAGGGACTCTTTCAAAATTATGTCTCGATTTTGGCAATCGAATGGGAGCAGAAATCGTTTTATTTTTAATGAAATCAACTTTGAAAGGCTAAAATTTTTTGGCTGGAATCCGGAGAAATGGGAGTGAGTCCGCAATGAGTCTCAGAAATTCCGATTTTGCGTACCATTTTAAAGCTTAAAGCAGTTTTTTTTTGCTTTTCAATAGAAAACTGACGCCTTTAACGTCGGAGGTTGCCACAGTTACGAAAGCGGCCATTTTTTTACCGCCAAAATTTGAGTGAAAAGCGGAACAAAAAAAGAAAATCGCAGCGTTCGTTCTTTTTTCGGATTCTTTTCGCAAATTATTCCTTCGTTTTCGTCCGACGATTGCTCTCTTTTCGTGCATTTTTTTTGTTAAGATTCTAATTTCAAATGCAAACGAATTGTTCGAGTTCTCGTATGAATTGAATCGTTGCGAGTAACGCCCGGTTTCCAATCTCATCGATACTTAAATTCATTCGCATTTATAAATTCACCGTCTTCAGTTGCGTGTTTGTAAGACACCAGTGGACGACGGCTGTTCGACGATGGATAAATATAGCGATGAATGCGATCGAATTTATCGCGAAATTGATGAAAACGTGAAAGTGGTCGCTTCAACTTTGAGATCTGTTACAAGCTTGGATTTCGACTCCAAATTTAAAGGTAAGTTTCTATTCAAAAGCTACTTCGTCATAAGTTTTCATTTTATTTTTTCTCCACTTTCTTTATTGCTACCATTAAAAATGAATGAATACAGAAGCGCAACGAATAGTCGACGAATGGGAAACCACTGAAAAAGAAAAAACTCGATTGATGAACGAAAACGATCAAATTTTGAAAGCAATCGCTAAAGCCGAGCAAGTGATCAATGATCAAGAAAGAAGTATTGAGAAATTGCAAGCAAATATCAATAAATTGGAAATGAAGAAAAAGGAGCAAAATTTCCATTCGAAGCAAGTAGCCGAAATTTTGGACTTGATAGGCCTTCATGTTGAAGTTATCGAGACCAAAGATAAAATCGAATCTTCTTTTGATCGTTATGCGTTTCGATTCTTCAAGATTGATCCGAAAAACAGTGAGACCAAAGTTACTATTTTTGTAATAATTAAAAACGGCATTATTGAAGGTAATTTTTAAATTGTTTGACAGTTTTACCTACTTTTTCTCTACTTAACAGTCAAAGAAGTTGAGCCTTCAAATCTTTTGAGCCTTGAAAAATTGAATTCATTGCAAAACTTCAGCGAGACTAACTTTCGTGGATTCGTAGTTGAATGTCGCAAGCTTTTGTGCGATGTTTTAAAGAAAAAATAAACAATTTTGCACTCTTGATCAGAGAATTTATCAAATGCAAATAGTCAAATAATTTGCTGTTAATTTACTAACTACAGTGTTTTTCAATTGAATTGAGCTGCTAAAATTTTGAAAGTTTGAAAGTATGATCGAAATTCAGTTAAGATTCTTTCAATGAATTACTATGTAAGTGGATGTTCTAGAAAAAATAATTTGAATAAATTCTTTTTATAAATTCTCGGATCGCGTGCAAGAAGAGTTTCAATCGCTTTTTCTACCTTGCTGTTCGATCGATTTTTCTTACTTAATCAATCTTTTCGACACTTGGGCTCAAATATTATTCATTCATTTCATTTTCTATGCTGTAATTTGTGATACAGGTTGTACAAAAATAAAGTCTTACATTTTTCACTAACTTTGTTGTTTAAAATTAATTGAAAAGCTTTTGCTGCTATGGTTTGTGCAAATTAATTTAACTAAAGATCAATTGTTCCTAAAGAATTGAATTAAAGTGTGATTCTTAATTTTAAAAAATTAAATTTAAAGAAATGAAAATTTTTTGATATAACACGGTCATTTACAAAAGTGAGCCATGGTCAAAAATCGACGCAAACGTGAAATATTGAAATGCAACGAAGTTTTTGTTTTCTCTGTATAGCAACAATGAATTTAATTTCTTTTTTCGTTGACAAATAAAAAATTTTTTGTTTCAGCTTAATTCTGCTCTGAACTTAATCAAAGTGAAAGCGTTTCCACGTACGATTTCTTTGCACTTTTTCATCGCATTAACATAATTTCAATCACATTTATTGCATCTCAGTCACCATCGGTGATTTCAACGCCTAATGGTAGTTTCAGCTTATGTGCAAAGTCGAATAAGTTTTTTTTTTACGGAATCCGAAGCCTATGGCCAAATTTTTTTAATTATCAAAGCTAGGCGCGCATCTTTTATATTTTGAATTAGTGTTTCGAGAGATTTTTTAAAAAGTTTCACTACGATCGATAGCGTAGAGAAAAAAAAGTGAAGTGAATTCGCTGACAAATGGGCTCGAAGTTGACAACATTGTTCAAAGAATCGTCCATACCGGGCGTATCGACGATTGCGAACATTCAATCGCAACCACGAAAAACTATTTGGATTTTCACTCTTATCTTGTTTCTCATTTTGACTGCTTACGATCTTTATCAAATAATTTCCGATTTTCTAGCGTTTCCGATTATCGTAAGCGTTTTAGTCACCGACTCGCGTGTGCTCCCATTTCCTGGCGTTACCGTATGCAACTTAAATCCGGTGCATCGCGGTCGCTTCTGCAGCAATGAAGATATCGAGAAACCCATTCAAGTCGAAACGATCTTATGCGCGACGCTGGAAACTGTGCTCGAAGTTTGCGAAATTTCTAAAACAGTAGACAGTTTGCTTGAAGAAGGTGCCGAAATTTGCACTGGTAAGAAGCGTAACATTCGCAATAATTTGCGTCCGAAGACGGTAAATCGTGGGTCGCAAAATTTTAAAAACGAAACCACTGGTGGTGGTGGTGGTGGTGATAGTGGTGGTCGGCGTCGCGGTCGATTTCCTCGAAGACGCGGAAAACGACAACTCGGGATTCGCGACATATTTGAAGCAGTTCGCTTCTTCACATCGAGTGGAAGCAAATCCGGCAACGACTCTGGTCTGCTCGGTGGATTAGGGGTGAGTTCTGTGCTCATTAACTCACTAATTAAGCTCAAAAAATTGAAATTTTTCGAAAGGAATCTGGAGCTTTTCTAGAGAATTTGATCGTTCAATTGGCGAATTTCGCTGAGATTAAGATCAACAGTAGCGATGAACTATTGTCCGCATTATTCATAAAATCATTTTCCGATGTTACGGTAAAGTGTAAATTTTTTAAACTTTTCGAAATTAAAATTCAAATGACCATCCAATTCGAAGGGTTGCCGTTTTGGCCAACAAACGTCGGGAAAGAAGCAGCCGTTAGAATACGCGTTGAAAAATCTTACGCAGACATTTACGGTGAGCGAATTCACGAATCAAATTCGTGTTCCTTTGAAAATAAGCTCATCAAACTCGACTTTTAATTTCCCGTAGAAAACTTCGTGTATCTGGAAATTACCGCGTTTGTTCGAACTATTTCAAAGCACTTCGCAGAAGCTAATGAGAGGATTGTCGACGTGCACTGGCCCGTGGATAAACTCGATTTTAAATCACAACACGACGCCGCAAGAGCATCACCACGACGAGGGTGTACAAGAATCGCCGTGGTACATTCTACTCGAGCTTTTGCAAGCCTGGCTAGCCGACATGGGCCGCAATAAGCCGAGCGAGATTCAAAAGCTCGGACATCAAAAGAAAGATTTGATTAGCAGCTGCTATTTCGCTGGCAAACGATGCGATATTGAAAAAGAATTCGTTCACTCGTTTCACAGTTCGTACGGCAATTGCTACTCGTACAATGTGCTGTGGAATAAAAATGTGAAAGAGAAAGACTCTTTGTCGGGCTTCACTGGTCCTAAATTCGGATTAGAATTGGTTTTGCATCTAGAGACTGATCAATATATGCCGACTTCGAAAGAGACCGGCGCTAAAATTGTTTTGCACGATCGCCAGCAAAAAGCGGATCCGGATCAAGACGCGATACACGTTCCGCCCGGTGTGGCCACTTATGTCGGCGTTCAAATGTTGAATATATCGCGTTTGCCGGCACCGTATCAAGACAAATGCTCTGACGATTGGATGGACGAAGGTTACAAAGCGTGGGCCGAGGAAATCGGTTACGAGGTGTACACTTCGCAAATTTGTTTAAAACTTTGTCTGCAGCATTTCATTTTGAAAACGTGCGATTGCTGGACGATTTCTGCTCCGTGGCCGCCGAAAATAAACAAAGCGCAATGCAATACACGGCGAAATAAAGGTTTGTTTGAATAGAATTAAATTAAAAGCTGTTTCAAACTTGAAACAACAGAACAGGCGGAGTGCGCTGAAAGAGTGCGACATGCTTATTACAATGGATCGATCGTTTGCAATTGTCCACCTCGATGTCGGTGAGTAAGAATAAACTAATTTCGCTCGATGATTACCTTCGAATCGTTGCTCGAAGTGATCGCATATTCGAGAAATCGGTTTCGACTGGACGCGAGACGCAACGATGCTCAGCGCTTTCGACCGAAGACGACGAGGAGAATTCGGCGGATGACGAGTAGGCGAACTTTTAAGCGAAATCAAATTTTAAATTCACTCGAAATTATTTCGCTTTTATCTTAGCAAAAACAAAGCAAAAGTAATCATCTACTACCAATCGTTGAGTTACAGCGAAATTAAACAAGATGAAAAGTACACAGTGAGTTTAATCGATCAACCATCTTCAGTTCTCGCTGAGATTTGTGTTTAAAAAAAATTTTAGTGGTCAAGATTGATCGGAGCTGTCGGTGGTATATTGGGCGTTTATTTGGGCTTTTCGTTTGTCGCTATTTTCGAGTTAATCGAAATCGTTTTTCGCTCGTTTCGCAGCAAATCGAATACGAAGACAAAAATCAAAGCGATCAAACATTTGAATTCACTGGCGAATACCAAAAAGCCGAAAGTGGCCGTAAAACGGCATTGAAAACAACGAGAAAAACGCTTTTTTCGCATCGCGATTATAAATGTAAAAAAGTAATCAACATAATCTATGGCGATAAAAAGTTGTGTGATTAAATTGCGGATCATTCTCATCTCAATACACCTGCGCCTTTTGTTCTTCTTGTTAGATTCAGACGTGAAAAAATTGTTTCAACGCATTCGTAGTGATAAAAGTTGCATTAAAAAGCGTAGAAAGTGAAAATTTCACATCCTTTAGAAAGCAAAAAAAAATGCAAAAATATTTTTCCGACGAGCCGGATTTGAACCAGCGACCTAAGGATGTCTGACTAACCCAACTACAGTCCTCCGCTCTACCAACTGAGCTATCGTCGGAACACACTAGCACGCTTGAACAATTCACTAATTAAGTTATTTTTAAAATTGCAAATGATTTTAAAATTACTTAATACTAAATACTTAAATAAGTAATAAATAACAAATTTGATTTAAGCATCGTTGTAGTAAACTTTTAAATACGTAAGCGGTTATAACTTGTTAATTAGGTCAAGTTCGTCATTTTAAAAAAATTATTAAGTTAACCTAAATATTTTTAAGGCTTTCTATTTTCTTATTAATTGAGTTAATCTAATTTTTAAATGAACACAACGTGGTTATCGATATTATTATCTTCATAAAAATGAGTTAATAACTTAACTTTTGTCAAAATTTTGTAGAAAAGCAGTTAAGATATGAAAATGAAACGCTTCTCACGCACATTTATAAATCAAACGATTAAATTATCAGAAAATTTTTTTATTTGCACTGAAGCGATCAAAAACTTTTAAATTTCACGATTTCTTTCAGCAAAATGATAAAACAAGAGGCTCAATGTGAGTTTTTACTATTTTTCAAATAAAATAAATTAGCCAAGAAGCAATTTTAAATAGTTTTTCATAAAGTTTTTTAATGTTTAATATTACATGTGCGCACTAAATTTGTTTCTCTTGCATCAATTTTCGATTTTTTTACTTTCATATAAGTAAGCAGCGCAATGCTTCAAAAGCAATATTTTAATGCATATTTTAACGTAAGGATTGAGGCAGAGAACAAAAAAAAAACTTATCTTCTCGACTGATTCTCGAGATGATACCTTAATAATCAAAGTCGTGAATATTTGATTCAAATATGAGAATAGGAAACTAATAATGCAGCAAAACAATGCTTTTCAAAATGTTTAAATATTTAAAATAAAATCGACTTGGTTTTAAATATTGGTGCGCGAAGCTCTATTAAAGTGCTTCATCTTTAAGAAGATGATCATAAAAGTTTGAAAAAGTAGATAAAATTACGCTAGCGCCGAGCAATAGCGAAAATACATAAGCATTTCGCTCATAATTAATTCATCTCACTTTGGGTGTCGTCCTGTTTTCTCTCTCTCTCTCTCTGTACTTTTGTTTCTTCTTCGAGAACTTACCTCACAAACGCGAACACAGCCATAGACTTTTCCATTGACGAAGCTTTAGCGCTTAATGTGCACCTGTAAAAATGAAAAGGCAAAGAGAGTGGGCAAATGGTGATTTTGTTCGCTTGCTTTCGAAGAATTCGCAGACTTCGGGATAAAAAGTGACAACAATTTTTTTTTATTTCTACTTGTTGTGTTAAAAAACTATTTGCTCATCATTTTACCACCCGCCCATTTATTCTGAAGCTGGTCCAAGCCTTTTTTTTCATTTCACTTACAAAGATGAAAATCATTTTCGTTTTTAAACATACAATTGTGACACAAAATGTCACTACGCCTTCGCGACACCGTTTACGATTTCGATTTTCGCCGAGAATATTTTCGCTTTCATCGTTCATTTTGTGAAAAATTTCGTCGAAATTAGAATGTAAATGGGAAATGTTTAACTCATATAATTGGCTCATCGCTTCGCAAAAACGAACTCGTCTAAAGTTTTTCTTTAAATGCGGTATTCGAAAATCTGTGATGTATAAGAATTTCAACGCGTCGAGAAGTGACGAAAATCATTGTAAACTTGAAATAGAATTCAATTGTTTCAAATTAGACGTTCGCGTAAATGCTCTAACTATCGCCGTCAAAATGATCGATCGGCTGAAAGTGATCAATTTTCTAACTTTTCTAATCTTAATAAGCAAGAAATTAAATTTTTCTTACGCAGAACCGGTGAGTTTTTAATTTTTTCTATAGAAAATTCGATTAAAATTTTGACTTTTTTTTCTTCTTGATATTCAAATTCGACAGACGTGCCCACCGCTTTCATTCGATTTAGAAAAAGATCTCGAGAAGAACATCGATTCGTTTTTCGACAGGAAATTAATCGGCGATTTTAAAGTATGGCAATTAGCTTCGATGGCCGTCGCTTGCGGTATAATCGTGATCGTTGTGTTATGCTGCATTTTTCGATGTCGAATACCGCGTACAAAGCAAGAAATCGAAGCCGATTTCAAGCGACGAAAAATAACGAAACAATTTCGCAAGCATTTGAACAAACTACCTGTGGATGATACTGAGTTAGACAAAGGTAAATTGTTTAGCGATTTCACTCTTTACCGTTCAGAGAAGATTGAATTTAATTTTTGATCTTTTCTTTCTTTTTTACTTTGCGCTTTGAACGATGAAGTGCTTCCGAAAGTTAAACAATTAGAAGAGCAAAGAATTAGAAAAGGTCTTACCTACGAGAAGCGATCGTTTAAAGACAAATTGAAAGCGTTGTTTGTCACCGAGCAAAGCGTTGAAAAGCAGAATTCGATTGAAGAAGAGCTAAATTCGGAGGAAATGAAAGAGAAGCAGCGAAACGGTAAAGTGCCTCATCAAATATCAATCGAACTTACCGATAGTTCGGGAAACACTGCTAATGAAAGTAATAACATACTTAAAGCGGCTGTCGATCAAATTCAACGTAAACAAACGATTGTTGAAGAGACAAAGATTGATATAGACGAAGAGCAGCAGAAGCAGCGGCGAGCGAAAAGTGATGAAAATGAAAAAGTGAAGAGAGCTAGTGAAAGTGTGGATAAAAGTGAAAAAGACAAAGTGAATGTAATTGATCAAGAAAATAGAAGCGACGTGATCGAGCAAGAAGCTTTGAGTGGCAAAGAAGCGTCGGATGGAAAGCATCAGTTGAAGAGGCAAAAGACGCGCAAACTTTTGAAGCAGAAAACGAAAGCGGACGAAGAGATTGAGATCAGTGGTGAAGTGGAAAATGAGAAGAGAAATGAAGAATCGGCGAAAGAAAAGGCGATTAGCGAAAAAGAAAAGCACAAGCAAGAAAAGAAGGAGCGCAAAATGGAAGAGCGAAAGGCGAAAGAAGAAGAAAAGCGAATGAAGCAGGAAGAAAAGCGTTTGAAGCAAGAATCGAAAAGGCAGCTCGAAGAGCAAAAACAAAGAGAGAAAACGCTGCTGAAAGAAGAAAAGAGAAAAGCGAAGAAAGATGAAAAGAGAAGCGAGCAGACAAATGAGGATGAACAAAAACGTGAAAAGCAAAAGGAGAAAAAGCAGAGCGACAAAAAATCAAAGCACAAGAAAAGTTGATCATTAACCGAAGCTAAATGAGTTTAATTAATTGCGATTTTGATCGCGGTTTGTGCATTTGTGCGCTATAAGCTCAAATCGCCAGGAAGAAATTTTTCATTTCACTTTTTGAGAAACTACGAGAGAGTAAATACTATGAAAATGTGAAGTAAGAATACAGCGACAGTGAGAATTTCTTTTTCCTTTTCGACATTAAAATACAATTTAAAAAAATCGCTGTTTTGATAGTCAATTGAGTTTTACTTTTTCAGCAATTAAAAACTAAGAACTTAGTGATTTGTTTAATAAAAATAATTTCTATTGCCTTTATTTTACAATTCTGCATTTTCTTCGATTCATTGAAAAAGCTTTGATAGAGAAAGTGTGACGATTTGATATCGTACAAAAGGTTAGATAAAACTACTTTATACGTCCACTTTATTAAACGATCGACGGCTACTTGAGAACTTGAATTTAAGTGAACTTATCACCTGAGCATTTTGAAATTTTTATTAACTAATTTAATATAATACATAAGAATCCATGGATTAAGATATGAAATAAAGGAAAAATTTTTATTTTTCAAACATTTTAAAAAAGAATTTGTTGTGGGATTATCGTGAAAATTAGTTTGCATGTGGAGAGATTAAATCCGGAGAATTTTTGTAGAACTGAAAAAATTTGTCTAAGTAACCGCTGAATGTCTGAATCGAGGTTCAAAGAACTGAATGTATATTCATATTGCGAACAAAGATTAGTTAAACAAATATTGGACGAAAAAAAGATTAAATCAAACGAGAGGACGCCAGCAAAATTACGAATTGTGGTTGATGATAAAATGTAAACTTAGTAGGATCAAACGCAAAGTCGTTTACAAAATGCAGAAAAATATGATTCGTTGATTTTACTAAATCAGCAAACACTTAAAATTCAAATAATGAGTACGTGACAATAACAACGTCGACCTTTTCGGCTATTCACAAATTATTGGAAATTTATTTACTTCTAGAGATTGGTCATTTTGCGCTATTGTTGGCTATTCATAGCTTATCTACCGTAACAATCAAACCTACCTAGGACCTTGAACAAAAATTTAAAAATAGCTTCCACTATGGCAAATGCTTCATTTCATTTTGACTCTTGACAATTTCACTTGACCAAACATGAACATCATTTATGACTTTTGGCTGTGTATCTTCTTGCTTTGCGTCCAATTTATGCATTGTGAGTAAATGAAGGAGTAAAAACTAGAAAAGATCGAGCAATGAAAATTGAATTTGTAATTTAATTTTAGTTTCAAGTGCAAATGAAGCGAAGTGTTCACAGGCAGAAGATGAGAGAATGGATAAATGTGGACAGCGTGTGATAGTTTTTGGAGACGATAGTTTGCATGATTTTCCAAATAGTTTACAAGAAATGCAAATACGATGCGAGTAAGCGAAATGTTAAAGTCGAGACATTGATAAAAGAAATTTTGAAAAATAGCATCATTTCAAAGTCGTTACGATGCGTAAGAAATCATACGAAAAACTGTTTAAATGGTATCGAGCACCAGGTTTCCAATTTGATCACAAACGACGCTTTTCGTACTGTTAGACGTATTTGCTCGTCAAGCGATAGTATTAAAGGTAAATGCTTTGATTCAATTATATCAAGATATTGATTTAATCTAGTAAAGCTTTCATTGAAAAAACTTCGTGTTTAAACGGCCACTTGAGCAAGGCTCATCGATGTATGCACGATTTTGTTGACAGATTACAGCTTGTACCGTACGCCAATAATACGGATAAAATGGCTTTCGCATGTTGGTAAGTGCCAATAATCGGGCTTTGGTTTATTTGACATTTTGATGTTTTTTCAACACTAGTGACCATTATAAATTCAAGAAATGTGTTTTATATAAAATGAAAGAAATCGCTGCTTGTCAAACTGAAAATGTGGATTACGTTGCAAAATTGATCGATAGTTATGCTGCCTCATTGAATGATTTGTTTTGCGGTATTATAAGCGAAAATGATTCGCGGTGCAAGATGGTTTTAAAAAGAAAAAGTGGTCATTTGTCACATAAAAGCCATTCGCTGTTTCACAGTTTATTTAAAATTTTCAAAAGCATGACCCAACCTTAAAACTAACAAGTAAGCGAAACATATTCACGAGTAAATATCAGACCAAAGTCTTCGTTGATTATTACTTAAATAGCTCATAAATGATTATCGATGAATTGTTTTGCTTGGACATTAAAATTTTAGTTAATTCATATGCTCACTTAGTTATTTTAGTCTTCTGTCATTCACTTTATTTCAACAGCACTTGAACGTTACATCGAAATTCAAGTTGTAATTAGAAAAACCATTTTGCAAATTTAAATTTTGTTGCGTTTCATACCAAAGAAATGTGATTTCGAAATCACTCTCCTTTTGTAATGTAAAATACAACAATAATTTGCTTGAATAAAATTATTCGGTAATGCACTCGTCTTAAATGAAATTATACAAAGTATTGAATTATAATCGAGATTTTGCATTAAAGTAAAGAACGTTTAAAAGTTTTCAGTAATTCGATATCTTTTTTAATATAGTCTTTTAAAAGACTAAAGATTTACATTAAATTATCACATTTATTAATTAAACATAATATGAAAATTTTTCGAGACACAAATCGATGAAGTAGCAAAAACAGTTCATCCTTTATCCACCATAATTAATAATTTTTGAATTTTTTTTTTCTGAGTATGTTATAGTTTATGTTCACAAATTTTAAGACGATAAAAACCCAACAGATTTAGAATATTGTCGGTTTTTAGTTGATTTTAAACAAGCTCATTGTACTTTCCAAACTAAGTTACGAATTGTACACAATTACTCGAAAACACATTTTACACAATGATTAAATTCGACATTAATAACAAAAAATGAAAATTGGGGAAAATACGTACGAAAAAGATTCATTCAGCGTCTGGTGATCGTTGTTCATGACGAAATTCGGTTGTATCTTGAAGTTCGAGCACATGCTCAATAGGATGAGGTTTACCGTCTTCACCCACTCGACAAGGTTGAACGACGCCAGTTCTTTAGAGAAAAAAAGTAAGTTAAAAAATTTTAAAAAACAATGGTAACAAACCTTGTCAATTTATCCATCATATTGACAAGCTGCATCGCTTCATACTCTTTTTGTTCTTCAGTCATGCCTTCCATTGGATTTTTTCGTGGTTCTTCATAGCACCCAATAACAGGATTGATTCTGAAAAATAAACATTTAAAGAATAGTATATTGAGAGGAAATACTAAACTTGTCTCTGCATTTTAAATATTCTTCCGTGTCACTGTCCTCTGACTCGCTAGAATAACTTCCTCTGCCTCTACCACCCAACATCAGGCCACGGTTTGCAAGCAAACCGGCTGCGTTACCATAGCCGGTATATTTGATTAGTCGGCCAACATTTTCTTTGCATAAAACAAAAAGAAAATCGGCAACAAGCTCTTTCACATCTGTATTTGGATTTGTCATTAATTTCACCAAACGATTTCTAATTGTTGTTCCTTCTTCAGGTCGGCTCATTACATCTTTAAGCGGTGGTAGCACTTGGGAACGTAAGTATTTACGAATTACACGATTAGAACGTGACATTTCACATAAACAAGTTAAAATAGGAGCAAGCGATTCCTGCATTGTTTTGCTCGGTTGCTGGAATAACAGAAATAATCGAATATATTGTAATATTTTGATTAATGGTAAAAATTTACCTTTTCTAAACGTTTTTCAAGAAATTCTAACAATACTGTGATTGCTTCGACATTCATATCGTCATATTCATACTTTGAACTATCGATTTTGCCAATTTCTTCGATTGGCACCAAGAGTTCTTCGTAAGAAACAGCTGGCATGTTGGTCAATAGGTTAATTGTGTGACTTTGGAGTTCTTCTCGCTTTTCTTTGGACTTAGTATCACTCAACAATAAATCGTGTAATATGCCAACTAATCTGAGATAATGCGCCTCTTCGACCTTTAAAAGATTTTTAAAATTAATTGATTAAAAGTAGAAAAATCGCAAACCTCGTCGACGTTTTCACGATCAATGTTCACGGTTAAGTTAAAAAGCACTTTCAGCACTTCGCAGCATAAATTGACGGATGAATCGTGAAGGGCACGACTAGTATCTTCTTCTGTATTGACATTCTTATTATCACTTTTCTCTCGACCTTTCCTTTTTCGTTTGCTTTTCTTCATCGGTTTTTGACCAGGTTCCTCGGCTTCTTTCAAAATGAGATCAATAGCCTCCATCAAATAAATCAAACCATGATAATCTTCACGTATTTTAGGCCGGATTTCCGGATTGAGTGCAGTTAAGAGGAAGAGCATCCGCATATCGAAATATTTCACTTCAACCGGCAACATTGGATCTTTGTACATACGTAAACGCAACATAATGCCATCGATACAACTGTTACTGCAACACATTTTCTGAATGATAGTACTGTTGTAAATGAGATTACAAAGGCATTTTTGCGCCTCGACAATAACGGTCGAATCGAAATTAACCGAATTCTCGGTGAGAAATGCTTCTTCTTCGCCGACCAGTCGCGCTAAATGCAGTATTGTCTCGATTTTGTCGATAGTGAAAAGATCGTCTAAATGATTGCGATCGCGGCTCAGAATTCGAAGTGTGGCTAAATATATTTCCAAATTATTGGTGTGCGAAACATCGCGCAAACGACGAAACAATCCATCGACTAATTGCTTCTTTTTGGCGAGCGACTCTTCGACTGTGAATTGCTGCGAATTCTGCAATAAAAAAAAGAAGAAAATATGAAAAGAACAATTCGCTTCGAGAACACAGTTAAACCTTCGCATTGAAATTAGCGATCGTTTCGCAAATGTTGTCCTCGTTTCCCAATTGCAGCGCAGTGATACACGCTTCCATTGTGTTCGCAAACGAAAAATAAAAACGAAAAGCGTAAAAAATTAAAGCGAAAAACGCGAAAAGAAAAGAAATGCAAACAGACACTTCATTTCACTTTTTAAAATCGTTTCGTTCGATTGTCGATTTATCGATCGCCGAACCATCGTCCACTCGAACGCGGTGAGCGCGAGTTTCGAATGCTGTCTCCCGTTTGTTCACAAATGGCTATTCTTAAAGATCATTTGCTAAAGGCCATTTGGCTATCCTCACGAAACCAACGCAGTTTAACTCCTCAGCATTGAGAACGAGTACTAGGCAATCAAAATTCACAGTTGCACCTGCTGATGAGAGTATTACAGTCAAACCGCTGTAATTACACATCTTAATAATACGTAAAAATCATCAAAATTTTGTTCAACATATTTTTATTGCTATCAGGAAAACTTATTTCATGATTCAAGCTAAGATATTCTCTGTTTTTGCTGAATAAAAGATTAATGCTTGCGACAAAATTAAGCTGCTCTAATTATTAAGGAGTTGCTAATGCGTTCTTAGTTGTTACTCATTATTGTTTTATATCACTATTTGTTTAAAAACTGTTTTATGAATATAATGAGTAATCTAATTACGTAATGAGTAATTGATAATTAAATAATCAACAAGCGAAAYGCCGCAAAGTGGTCTCGAAGACAAGCGGCCGCTTTCTCAAACAACTTTCTTTCATCTTTAATATTGCTTTCTTCGCTCATTGCAATAACCAAATTCAGACGTTTTTTCTTGACTTCTTTTTTGAAGCTGATTATATCGTTTGTTAAATGAAATATCATGTCCTCTTCATTTTGAACTCGTATAAATAATCCAAGAGCTTTTAATTCAAACTGTACGAATTGATTTGTTACGTATTCAAATATATAACAACATAAATTTATATTGTTGCGCTCGTGAATGGCTGCAACGAATTTTTTTCTTTAATGGAATTTTTATRATTTCTTTAAAATTTAAACTACATCAGCATCAAAATTTGTCTTTATCAACTTGAMGTTTTTATTCATCATCTCAGGAATAAATTATGGTAATCATTTTTCGATCGAAAATGGTAAAACGATGGTAATTAAATTTTTGTTTCTCTTATTGTTAACATTTTAAACTTATCCGCAAGTACTTAAATCTTATGATTTTAATTTGCAAACAACATAATTGATTCTTAAGCAAACTTCTCGTGATAACTTTAAATCTCAAATGTCTTCGCTATTTGATGTAAAAACGCATATAAAAGGAGAAAAACTTTTATATTTAACAAATTGTTTATTAAAAAACAGCGACTATCTGATGATTAATCGAAGTCTTTAATCGAATTATTACTTTGACGATGCTTGTTAATCGTATAACGGCGCTTTTTTTTAAAAAAAAAACAAAAGCTAAATGAAAAATAGGGCGAATCGCATTAAAAGTTTTTTCTACTATTATATGAATATTTACATCAAAAAGAGAAGATATTCAAGATTTAAAATATTCAAGAGAAGTATGCTTAAGAATCAATTATGTTGTTTGCAAATTAAAATCATAAGATTTAAGTACATGCGGATAAGTTTAAAAGCAATTCTCTGTTATACACTTTATAAGAATAACCTTCCATTCAAAAGTGAAAAAAA